>VMOF01000001.1:33938424-34088022 GCA_011764245.1 Trialeurodes vaporariorum
AGAAAAAGTTTCTGTTATAAACTCTGCTGATTGAGGGCGCTTAAAATTGCAGCTCTCACAAAAGTTTCTGAAGGCTGAATCACCCAATAATACAAACCGTGTTTCACCTAATGGCAATTAAACAGGCAAAATGACCAGAAGGCTGATTATGAACGAGTACGTGTTATTCTTATGTTTGGTGTCATTATGATAGGTTTGATTCCGATAGAGAACCTCCCATCCCTTCGGAAATCCGCCGACGACTCCTGAGCTATTGGAGAATTTCCGCAGAGATGAAAGGGTTTCTATCGAAATGAAACAGGATCGTAATTGCATCACCCATAAAAATATCACGTACTCGATCATCCACTCGCTAGCATTACGATACGATTGTTCATAATCAGCCTACTGCGGCAGAATGACCTTTTGACTCCTCAAAATCTGGTGTGATTTTGATAGGTCATTAAATATCCAGTTTGTTCACATTGAAATTGCAAAAGGAAACACTTTTGATAGAAATGTTCATTCGTTTGGTAGCTTTAAAGGTTTCAATGATGCAATTTCTATGCCGATTATCATCGTCAACGAAAGGTCCTGTAACCGTGGAATTTCCTTTAGTCATATATTTACTATCTTAGTCGGTACCGAAAATATGTCAAGTTTAAGACGGTGCTAAAAAATTGGCTTATAAAACACCAGGTCTGCTTTTTCGAGAAAATCCTCACTTCATACCAATGCTAACGATATTTTTTTCTCTTTTTTTTGGGGGGAAGGAGCTTTCCTTCCGCAGCAATGCTCTCGATTAAGCTTCGAATTTGTAATTTATAGAAATCGCTTCGACTCCAAATCGTCAAACAAATCCTGGTATCACGTGCGGTGAAAATGTGACGTACGTATAAATTAAACCGTGTTGCATTCAATTCTTTTGAAGGCGATTGGCAATCTTTAAAATTGGTGAGACAGCTGTAATACCATATCAGGACCCCTCAATAACCTTTGCTCATCATTGATGGATCTTAGATGGCCGAGGCCCGAGGCGGCCGGTCTAGAAATTGCCATTTACTATCCTGAATGCCTCTATACACTAATCATCCAGACATCCGTCATACTTTATCCGCTCCCGCTAAAGATGCATCAACTGAAGGGTAAGGACTTTTTGCATCATCATACAAATATGTTCCATGCTCCTTGACCATTTGATCGCGGCTTGTTGGGTCATCTGATAATGCTCGAAAGGTACCCAAGCTACAATGATAGGTATACGTACATTCAAGCGGATAGATGGTGCTTAAGAGCTGCGTATGCAGTAAAGGCGGGTCTAAAGGGGTATGCTTTTATGAAGAGATCAACGTAGCGATCAAATGGAGATTTCTTGGGGAAGAGCACATTGGACTTTTTATGGGTTTTTATTCCGGAAACAACAGCGCATCGAGTGAGCGCGCGAGAAGACAATGCGCTGCGACGGTGGCGCAGTATAGCGGAGGGCAACGGCAGCCCCTGGAAACGTAAATCATTAAGCAATAGCCAGTAAATTACTTTTGCACTTAATTCGTGCCGCGGGTATTACATACTATTACAACCGCCATCGAGTGCTTTACTGGGTAAAGTGCTTTCAGAAAATTATGACTCTAATGAGCGGCTTGACGCTCGCACTTTGACTTGACTCCGCCCAACCTAAACAATTTCCCGACGAAACAACGCCAGCAACGGTCATACCGTGTATGGAACCTTGTTGCCGTCCGCACATCCACCATCCTCTTATGATAAGTACGATGATAAGTATGAAAAGTGCGAACTTTTGAAACAACAAATTTCGGTTCAACCCTTTTAGGTTAGGAGCCAAAATCAGGTAAAAACCCGAAAGGCCTTTTGGGCGAGGTAGGTACTCTTTTTTAAAATTTATTTTTCAAATTCTGCTATGATATAAGTACGTGTTTCTCAAAACGACCTGCGCTGTGATTTTTATAAATTTTTCTTGATTTTAAAAATTCTGTTGTGATATATATTTACTAAATATTTCTTAAAACAACCGGCTGTGATTGATTTTTAATTTTTCTTGATTTTAAAAATTCTGCTGTGATATATTTCTATTTTTTTTTGTTTTTTAACAACGCGTGATTACTCTTGCGCTTTTAATTCGAGCTGCCTCTAGTTTACAGAAGAACTTGGCATTTATGACTTTAATTTCTGATTTATTTGCGTACACGAATGCGGACGTAAAGAAAGCCTCCGGTCTCACCATTTACTTTCACGTTAAACCAAATAGTTAAGGCTGTGTCTTCAAGCGACGCTATTGGTAGGGTCCAAACTTCACAATGAAAAATGAAAGAAACAAAAGAAGATGAAATGTTAATCAAATGAGCACTAGATCTGAACTTTATTAATAGTTTACTTTGTAGTTTTAACTCACTTTTTGCACGGAATATTAGACGAATGAATTTTTCTTACGATCATTATTATCTGTTGTCACTTTACTCATAATATCAAACACGTCAAAATTATTATTATTTGATATACACCTATACAAGCTTAAAATTGTACCGTTTCAAAGGAAAAGTTGTAATTGTCTCTTTTTCTTCAGGAGAAAGGGGTCCCCTGTCCCCTGGGATTTTCATTGGGGTTCAACAATTTTGCCTCCCCCTGGAAATTTTTCTGCGGGCGCCCATGTCGAGGCCTTTTCAGTTTCCAAAGTCATCGGCAGCATGTTTAAAAATTCCAGCTCTAAACAACAACCTGAGAGTCGTAACCAGTGCAGGTATTTGTCTTCTCTTTTTATCATTTGTTTAAAGGAACGAGTTAGGAAAGATAGAGCAGGGCATAAAGTCACGCGAAGACCCTCCATCCTATCCTTTTCTGACGCATATCTTCAATTAGACGAAGAGAGAGGAAGAAAAATATGCCTCGGGGCAGAGCAGATCCGCGATGGAATAGTTCAAAAGTTTTCAGCGCTTCTTTCAGCTCGTTTCGAGACTGAAAAGAAAAACAATCTTGTGAAAATAATTTTGCATCAGGCATTAGCGCTGTCGCAAGGAGAATCGACAGAAAGAGATTGAGAAAGAATGTGAATTCAATTGAACGAATGAATGAATAAAAAAAAAAATATATTAAAATGAAATAAAAAGAATGAAAGGAGAGTAAAAAGAGAAAATTCAAACAAATACAAAGAAAAGAGGAAACTGCAGAAAAAGAAATCAAGTTTGGGAAAAACTTTCTCATTAAGAGCTGTCACCGTTGGAGTTAGACAAATCGATTAAGAAAAAAAAGGCTTGATTTATGTGAATGAAGACAACTTTAAAAAGTGCAAAAATACCTTGTAAATTTAATAAAAATAACAAGAAAAGAAATGAAAAGGAAAAGCGCAGCCTATCAGGTAGCCATACCTGTGAGGATAGTGATCTATAAACAAAAATACTGAACAGGAACGTTTAAAGTGGCTAAATTCACAGAGTCAAATCATGTCCACTTAAAGTGTCTAAGTGGGGCTCTTAAAAAAAAAACCATGTCCACTGTTAAAGTGGGGCTTAAGCAAGTCTACAAAAGATTTAATTGTTAAAACTTCGTGCTGAAAAAATAATGGGAACATTGCAGCGTTCTGGGGGAAAACATATTGCTGAAATGGCGAAGTTTTGCTAAAAACCCGGTCTGCAAACGCGTCGCTAAAATCGCAATATTCATAATTGCTGAAACAGCAATATGAATTTTGTGAGAATCACAAAATATTTGCTAGACCAGCAATTTAATTTGCAAAAATCGCAATTTTTTTTCCCAAACCAGCAAAAATTGCGTTTGCAAGTATGGCAATAAGTCCTTTTTAGCAAGACAGCAATCTTATGAGTTTTCTGGTTTAGCAAAAAAAATTGCGATTTTTGTAAATTAAATTGCTGGTCTAGCAAAAATATTGCGATCCTCGCTAAAGTTATATTGCTGTTTCAGAAATTATGATTATTGCGATTTTAGCGACGCGTTTGCAGGCCGGTTCAATAAAACTTCGCTACTTCAGCGACCCCCCCCCCCACAGTATTACTGCTATATAACTCGTGCGAGCCTACTTACACAGCTCTGTGATAAGATCGCGCCTTTGGGATATAGCCGCGAATCCCTTTATATTCACGACTCACGTCAATGTTTGAAAAGAACAACAACCACCAAAATCAGTCAATCAGAAGCGATCGTAGTCGTATTATTTAAAGAAGACTCGCTTAGAAAAATCAGTTCACATTCCAAGCAAATCTGCGTGGCATAACCTAATTTATCCCGACACTTCGAATAAATTTGGCTCGAACAAGTTCAAATCATGATTGATAGTGCGGAGAATTGTTGGCAAACAATTTTTGGGTATAAAATAAGGATAAAAAAATCTTTTGAGTTCTCTTAATTGCTTTTCTTCTTCTTTTCTGTTCAGATCACTGACAAGTTATTTTCATATCACGGCAGAGAGAGAGAAAAAAAAATCGATTAAAAATTAAATTAAGAAACGATTTAGAAATTGATCACAAAACACAGTAAGACATGAAATCACAATAAAAAACTAAGTAAAGGACAAAAAAATAATCGCTATTCGCATTCGCAGCATCAAGTTTTTGATTTACAGGGATGATTAAAAAGGTAAAGTATAATGTAGAGTAAAATGACGCATTATGTACTTGCGTACTAATTTTGTTGTCAGGGGCAAAAGAAAAAGAATTGAGCTTTTAGATTTTCATACCACATTTTAAACAACGAATTGGTCTTTTTGCTAAGGAATGCCCACTCTTGACTAATTTGGATTGTTTACGAACAGGCAGTGGCGGCTTGTGCAAATTGGCAACGACGTTGGTCCTCTACTTGATTCTGTGTAGAACAATCGATTTGATGGTGAACCAACAATCGATTGTTGCGCATGAATTCAAATGGAGGGAAAAAAGTGTTGCCAAATCGCACGGGCCGGAGAACAGGTTTTTGGATTTCTATTCTCATCAGTGTGTCGGGCGGTGGATATGAAAGAATTATGTCCTTTTTTTCCTTAACATATAGTTGAATGACCGAGAAATTATTAAAAAGTATTAGGTTCATACGGTAATTTTGACAAATTTAGAAAATCTTAGGACAGGAAGTGCCTGCATTACTTGCTGATATTCACGTATAGATCCTGCAGTGAAATTCAGAGAAAATGTAATATATTTCATAAATAGTAAATTCCTCAGTGATAATACAAAAATCATGTATATTTTTGATGTACTATCACTGACTTAAATCTGGAGATAAAAAAACTGTTAGTATATTAATCATCATTTTAATGCAAATAACTTGGTTAGAGCCCCCCATACCCATCTCAACGGTACTTCGAAAAGGTAAAATGATTTAGAAACTTTAGGTACCTTCATCGCTCTTTTGAATAATATTCCAGATAAGTCACTAATTCGTTTTTATTTACTGGCAGTTTACTTTCCAGACCTTCAGCATGGGACGACTCGAAAACCGAACAGAATAATTTGTTTCCTATACTGTCCATAAATTAATCCCACTGTGTGAAGATAGCGGGGAACGACACGCATCTATTAGTACCCAAATGTTGATCCATTTGCCTTTCCAGGAAGATTTCATTCTTATCTCACATCTGTCAATAAGGAATCCTGAGCCGATCAATTGCATTTTTTATCGGCACAATTTGCCATAATTGAAAAAAATTTGCCGAACGGGTCAACTCTTTAACAGACATCTGACATGGAGGCAAAATGTTTAATTTGGTAAGGCATTCATCTTACTCCAACGCTTTCGATACCCCCTCCTCCCCTACACTCTCTTCTCTTACACGTTAACCTCAGTCTACGTTTGATAGGTGCCGGAGACATAGGCGGACCCAGGAGTTTGAACACACAAAGTTTTAGAAAAGGATAGCTGAGGGGCCACCAGCCACCACGTGACTTTAGCCCCTTACTCCAATGTTGTCAGATTTATGGATAAAAGCCGCATATTTTACTTTGATTTAAAGAGGTAACATACGTTCTAAAGCCGTAAATCCGGAAACACTGCCTATGTCGATCCTCTTCTACAACGCACACGCGTTTCAATGGGAGGAGAGAGAGAAAGACAAATCCCTGTATCCACCTATACAGGGATAAATGGCTGCCAGGTCCGCTGGTCAAAAGCCTACTCCATGTGTACTGAAAAAAAATAATTCCTAAATTCTAGTAGTATTACCAGAAGCACAACGATATGTGAACCACGGCGAGTCTAGCACTTTTACCAGAAAATTCTGGTGTTACAATCATAATATGGTGATAAAACCAGCGAATCTCCTCAAATTTTTCAAGATCTATGGTACAAAAACTAGAAATTCTGATAAACGTACCATCCCTCACCTTGGTTCACATAACCTTGCGCTTATAGCATTTTTGATATCTCTTTTTTCAGAATTAGACAAAGAAATCTTCCCCACAAGCCTCAAAAATCAGCATAAGAATGATCCTAATCCGCTGAAATCCTCTACATAAAGCACGTTTTTACAAAAAATCTATCCTAGATCACCACCTTCTCCGAGAAAATCTCCACTGAGTCAACATTCACCTCTTTTTTACAATTTTTCAACTTATGGAAGCAACAAATGCAGTTTTCAGTTTTCTACTGAAATGAAACTGAAAAATGGAAAACTGCAAAAAATCTGCACACACGGAAAATGTTAGAATGGTAAATTTTACCCTCAGATGGTTCCTAGGCGGATTAGGTAGCAATTTAGATGTTTAATACTTATCACAGCAAAGCCACTTGCCACGATGCAGCAAAGCCGCGCGATGGTTCAATAACTCAGAATTTTTCGGTGTTCTTTACAATCGTGCGGTTAATATCCACAATCATACGGTTCACGATTTGATTATTATTTTTTAACCAACTAAATTGCTACACAGTCCAAAAACCATCTATTCACGGCTTTTAAAATACCCTCTTTTTATGTCGGTGTAGGACCAACTTGCTCCTTGACAATTTCCGTCTTACAAATTAAAAATCTACTTAAAAGTAGCTCTTTCTTTACACTTGGCAACCCTGGTCGAAGAGTAATCAGATTTGTCAAAAGTAATGGAAAACAACCGGATTGGGTATTGTTTTAAAAGGAGAGAGCCCGCTGGCAAATGCGATTTTCAAGTTGAATGAAGGCAATTCACGGCCGCAAATATTTCGACTTTCGACTTCTAACGTCTAAGATTGAGGGGCCGAGCATTGCATTCCGCGCGTGATGTTGCCGACACTCGCGCGACATGTCGACACAAGACTGTTTGATGAGCCAATTTAAGGTCCAAGGAATTTACTCGTTTGAAATATGAAAACTTTCTGTCAAAATTTCAAAGTGTTGAGATGATTGACAGGTCGGTTTTACGACCGAATGCCTGCCTCCTAATGTATTTTTCTATCGTCATCTCAATCAGAAAAGAAATTATAAACTTTGTCGAGGATTAATTCTGAAAAGGACATGATCAAACCGCGATTCTCAGTTGTCAAGCAGGAACCTAGATTATATACGACCTAGAAATCAAACATTGGATACATTTACATTTAAATAAATTTCTCCGTACTTTCAGAAGAACTTTGCGTTTTCCTCAAAGCATATTTTATTCGTCGAGTATCAGTTCCAAAATTAGAATAAAAAATTTAACGTAGTTGCATCGCCATCGCCAAGGAGGGGTCCATGAGTTCTGAACCCACCCCACCCTTCACCTCTCATAGACATCGAAATTTCCCTATAAAAAAGGTCATTTTTGGGGTAACCTAATGAAGAATGTTGACTACTTTCAGACCCCAGACCTCTCCTCAACCAGCCGCCCCCCGCCCCCCTCTAAAATATTTCTGCTGGGCTATTGAAGCTAAGAACCTCGCGGATTAGAATGGTTCAATTTTTTCTCAATAGTTTTGAAGAGGTGTAAAGCTCAAATCATGAGGGTGTTTTTTTCTAATTGTAAAATATTCCATCTAGCAGAGGACTGATTAACTTATTTAGTTGCCGTGAAAGATTTCACAAATGGTCAAATTAAATTTCTTCTTCTTCTAAAAATATACACTTCACTCACTTTACATTTATTACTTTCATCCACGACAATCTTCAATGGGTCTGTTGCAAACTTTTGCTACAACAACAGAGAGGGTCAAGGGTCAAATCTATAGTAAAGTCTCTTGAAAATAACTAAGGAGTCTCGAAAAGATCTAAAGTTGAATCGCAAAACTCAATAAATAAACCAAATTCCCAGAAGGCTGTCGATGTATGAGTGAGTCTCAACCACGGGAGTTCCATCTACTTGCAACTTTCTATGCTGAGAAAAAGGATTCATCATAAAGAAAGCTGCAATTAGAAGGGGATCCCCCCTTAAGACTCGATCAAGGCAAAGCCAATTTGGGATTTTATTTAAACACATTTGATGAGTTTGTGAGTCCACAATGGAACGTGTTGACGCCCCCACAGTTATTTTCAAGAGATTTTTCATCAGAATTGACCCGCTTCATAGTTGTAGCAAAAGTTTGAAACAGACTCATTGCAAAAAGAAAGTAAAAATTCGCTCTTTATTGCATCCACGTAAAATATTATGCAGAGTGGAAGATGCAATTATGCGGAGCTTTTATTTTAAGATAAATAATCCAACTAGCACAGAGACTTTTTAGAAAAATGTACCGATGACTATCTCGTCTGTTTAAAAAGAGCCTCCCAATTATCCCCGGTGTTACCACCACTCTAATTAAGCGGGTACATAGCAAATGACACGGAGAGCATACGCCGACAACACGCGAAAGATACGGAAAGAGGGACCGTCTCAATTTTCGTGAGTGAATAATCGAAGAATTTTTGAAGCTTTCAGTAAGCTTAGTTTACTGCCAGTAATTTTCAGCCCTTTTTTTTCATTCTTTATCTGTTTCGCGATGGTTTTCAATTCCGAGCGAACGCCCCACGGAGTTTGGAATGCGTTCTAAGACGTGCAGAAACTGAAATTCATGAGGGGCCGGAGCTGAGATAAATTTTCTTGCAGGGACAATTAAATGTTAGGTATACTCACTCAATCCGTATATTCCCGTTGGCACAAATTATGGATGAATGGCGCCAAACATTGGTCGTTAAGGCTAATAAATTTGAGGACGAACAAGTCACTGCGCGTCGCACAGAGAAATTGAGATTTGGAAGATCATGGAATCTCGGAATTGGAAGATTGAGGTATGATCTAAATTTTAATCGTTTTAGAAGCGCATACAAATACAATATGGGATTACGCAATCAATGCGACAGAAATTTGAAGAGCCCAGCAGTACAAAATTTGGTGAGAATCTGTAGAAACACCAAAAACATTCTTTTAAGTACTATGCTCGAAATATATTTGGACAAATTGTCTTTCCCGATTACTTTTCAAAATTAACCGAGGAGGATTTTAGCAGTAATCAGGCGTGCCGATTTCAATTATCCTCATACTGTTTGTTATACAACAATTGGCTTCATATTAACACTTTGGTTTCATTTAAATCGGTATGCCTGACTCCAGAGTTGGGCAAATACGAGTGGAATCGATTACACGATTACTGGAAAATCGATAATCGTCAAACCGTTGGATGGTAATTAAATGTATTTTTTACAGATAAACAGTAAACTTTTGGGTATTTTTGATTACATCTAATTCTTCAGCGACTAATATGATGAATGGCTTGCAGAAAAACAGCCGTGATTACCGTACAACCACCCTCCGAAAAAACGACGATTACGATTACTCGACAATCGTGTAATCGATTACCACCCCCATTTGCCCAACTCTGCCTGACTCCTGCTTGAATCCTTCTAGATTACTTTTAAAAAGTAATCGAGAAACTAGATATCTATTGCCTAACTCAAGCTCAAAGCAGAAAAAATAACACCCAGAGCTGCCGCACGTCGGATCGAGTTAATGGGGAGCATCGGACATTTATGGTTGGGTGACTGAAAAATATCACGATGACCAGTGAACGACACAAGAAACCCATGCACTCAACTTTTTTCGAGGATTTCAATTTTTAGACTTTCGTTGGCTTATAATCATTACCTAACTTATAAAATAGAAATGTATTATATTTAATACAAGAGTATAGGTCCAATAAAACTCTTATTTTCTGCGAATCTATACGAGTGAAGTGTGAACATTTTACGTACAGAGTCTTCGAATAAGCCTCTTTTAGTGATGACGTCATGATCAAACTTGAATGCAAACAAATGATCTATCTCGCTCACTCTCATACAAATGCCCATAAGAAATCAAATCCTTTCAGAATACGCATTCACGCAAGTAAACAACCAGTTTTCTCGAATTTTATTTGCACCATTAGATTCCACAGACTTTAAAGTATCTTTTCACTTCAACATAACTCATGAAAGACAAATGAATTAAAAATCACATTTACATCGAAAGATGTCCTTGTTTTGTCCTTGTCTTACTCACGGTCTCTTACGGGCGTTTTACCGCCACGACGACGCATTCAATCATTCTAACCTCTCTTCGTATCGAAGCTTGCGAGGTATTGCACATGGTGTGATGCTGATGCTGATGAGCCCATATCCTAGAATTTTGTGCTCATAGGAAACTGTGAGTGAGACAAGGACGAAAAATAGGACTTTCTGCGATGTAACTGAGATTGTATTTAATTTGTGATGTTTCGAAAACTTTGTAGAAACGTGATTACACTTTAAGTTACGTGGAATCCTATGGTGCAACAAAATCTGGGAGAACTTTTGTTTGCTAGCACGAATTTGCATTTGAACATTTGCACTCTGTTTCTTATATGGGAGCGTGTGGGATGGAGCATTTGTTACGATCCAATTTTTACTTTCTCACTGTAATGAAATTAGAAAAATTGAGAAAGTATTGCAATGGCGCAGAGATTTTTGATGCATTTTGTTTCGATACTTGGCCCGCTGCGACTAAGTCAATCATGATAATTATAAAATAATTGGCTCTTATCATGCCTAATACTATCCTAAAGAACATACATCCATGATATTTCAATATTTCTTAACCATATGTGGTAGGGAGGAGTAAATGCACAAAATTTCTGTGGCATCTGTCTGTCCGTCTGTCTGTCTGTCTGTCTGTCTGTCTGTCTGTCTGTCTGTAGTCATGAACGTGAAATCCAGCATAACTTTTGAACTACTGATCCATATGCATCCAAATTTTGCAGAGATGTTGCTTTTAACATTCCCCAGAGGGACTTTTTTTGTTTTTTTAAAATTTTAATTTTTAGGTTAGTTATGGATGAAAAGTGGTTTCCATTGAAATCAATGGGAAAATGGGTCAAAAAAGAGAAAAATTTAAATATTCTAAAGGGGGGTCTGGGGGTCTCCCCCAGAATACTTAAGGGGGGTCTGGGGGTTCCCCCCAGAATTCTTAAAGGGGATCTGGGGGCCCCCCAGTAAAAATGGAGGGAGAAAGTGTTCGTTGGGTGTTCTCTACAGTTTATTTTTTTCGTGACGTCGCACTAAACAGGTCTATTCGTTCCATTGTGCGACTTGTCCTACCATTTCAACGCTCGTGGCCCACCATCACCAATCACCATTCACCATCCATCCACAATCCTCACTTCGTCCGAGAAAATATTACGCTCGCGCATCGATGCGGAATGCGTGCATGCAATATTTTCTCAGCCTTCAGTGCTGCTCACTGCTCAGTCCCATGCCCAATTGCCCGTTTCAAAACTGTGCTTTTAAAAAAGAGGGAACGGGTCGGAGCAGGGCGAGGGGGAGGGGGAGGGACCAGAGCCGGTGAAGGTGAGTGGTGAGGGGAAAAGGGCGATAGGGTAGAGAGGGGGAGAGGATTGTGTGTGTGTGTGTGTGGGGGGGGGGAGGGAGAATAAAAGCTGCCCTGTCAAGAGTTTTCGATGGAGCCAATATAATTGGAGAAAATACACACTAGAGGAAACTCAACATGAATTTTTAATTAACTCAATATTTTTTGCACGTAACGTCGTGCGCCGTCCTCGCAAAATTAAATCTTGTAAACTCCCCTTTAAAGCCGTGTTAAACGCTTAATAATGTCGTGATATTTATGTCTTTCGTTCGTTCGTTATACGATATAATTCTCCGCCACGCGGTCGTTACATCGGAATAACACGAGGCACTTGCCGAACATGAATATGGGAAGGGGGGAAAAGAAACGGGAGGCGGGGAAACAGAAGCACCTTCTACGTTGCTTCGTGCAGTCCCATCGTGAAAAACGAGAATTTGAGCTATGAGCACGAGATAGAATCGTTGAGTCGATAAGAATTGTGGTAATTTTAAAAGAAACCTTTCATTCGTCCATATTTTAATACAACTTTCCGTAATTCCAACGAGAAATTTTTCTCGTACGAGTTGTATACGTAACCGACTTCACTTTGATAATTTAACGGTGATTTCACCGATTGCGAAAATACTACTGCAGATGCGGGTCTTCCCGTGCTATATGGTCATGCGCTAAACTGAACTTGTAGTAATCTTTAATCTGTAATTTTTCTCAATCGGTGGAATCACAGTTCAATTATCATGAAAATACTCGCAATATTTTAGAAATCAGTGACGAAAACTCTACCGATTGAGAAAAGCTTACAGGATAGGGTATTTTCCTGCGCATTACAGCCATACACTGTTTAAAGTGCGTGTATTTCTTCGGTCAACTGATGGAATCATCGATGAGTTTAAAAGTATCTGCAAAAATCTACTACGGACGCAATGGGGCAGTTGCAAGGTTATGAATTTTTGTATTTTTTATGAAGAAAATGATAGTACTTGATGAGCTGAGAACAATGATGCCTTTGATTTTTTTCTAAGTATCCCGATTTTGGAGATGCGCTGGGGTAAAGTTGGAAAACATCGTGTGCATAGTGACGTCACTACGCGGAATTCCCCTTTAAAACAATGTATTTTGGGCCAAAATCTCATCTCCGAAACAATGTGACTTAATTAGAAACCAAAGGCATCTTTGTTCTCAGCTCATCAAGTACATTCATTTTCTTTATAAAAAAACACACCATTTCAGACCCTTGCAACTGCCCCATTAGCATAGAGTCAAGACAACCATTATCAGGCGGAAAACTTGCCGATATAATTGCTGCTAAGATCTTGAAACATTTTTAACATTTATCAGGAGAGACAACTGAATTACAAAAGATACAGGTTGTTCAAAAAAATAGGAGCAGCACCGAATAACTCTCGTTTGGGTTCGAATTTCGAAAAACGCTGAAACCCTGGTTCCATCATTTTAAAAAGGACATACTTTAGGGAGGTTATTGAATGATTGCCACCCAGGGGGCAGATACGGGGGTCACCCTAAATCACCTAATTCAAATGGGACCCTTAATTTTTATTACATAACCTCGAACAATCAAATTCTAAGCATAGTTCCTGAACTACAGGCCGAATCGTTTTCCGTGTTAAAGATATCGAAAGGTAGACGTCCGATTTTGACCCATTTCCAAAAATTCATAACTTCAACTATAAAATTCAGAATTTATGAAAGCATCGGCTTAAATAACTCTGTAAAATAAGTATTTTTCAGCAAAAAATACAACCGCCCAAGAATTTATTTTAAAACTGATTTTTGCGCCGCGCGTGTTTTTAAAAAAAATTTCGAAAATTTTTCTTGTTGAACGGTCCGTAGTCGGAAATAACAATTCTGGCTTGAAATGTGTTGGCGGAGTCCAAATTAGCGATGAAAAGCGCTTAGAAGTCCCACAAATCCCTTTTAAGCCCATTCTGAATTTAGTCGTATTCTCAATAATGTAATTTGTTATTTTTATCATGATTTTGAGACTCCCTAGAGCTTCACCTCAGTGATAAGGACTCAGCCAACAGGTTTTAAGCCAAAATAGTTGATTCGGACCGTTGCACAAGAAAAGCGGATTCAAAAATTTTGAAAATTTCAAAAAAATGTGGGGCCTAGAAATCAAGTTTTAAAAATTTGTCTTCGACTGTCGGTTTTTTTCTGGGGGGGGGCGGCTTGTTTAGCAGAGTACTTTAAGCTGATGCTGTCCTAAATTCCGAATTTTTGGTGGAGTTATGAATTTTTGAAAATGGGTCAAAATTGAACTTCGACCTTCGATACCTTAAACACAAAAAAGAAGGACCCGTGATTCAGGGAAAGTGCTTAGAATTTGATGTACTTTGAAGTTATGTAATAAAAATTAGAGGTCACCATTTGACATAATATGTGATACAAGGAGACGGTGACCCCCGTATCCGTGTAGGCCCCGTTGATGGGGGACCGGGATTTCGACAACCCCTCTTTAAGATGTCCCCCTCGAAACAATGTAACCCGTCTTCCAGTATTTTTCGAAATTCGAACCCAAACTCGAGTTATTCGGAGCTGCTCCTTTTTTTTGGAACACCCTAAGACGAATCTTTTAAGAAAACGCCTTTCAAAAGTCAAAAGTAGGGCCGACGAACGATTTTGCTTCATCAAGATGAATATAGGAATAACCAAAGCATCTATCCTCGGGGAAGCAAGAAGGGTATCTAAAATAATTTGTCTTGATGGAGAGAATACAACCTTTATTTGACCCCCCCCCCCCCCCGCAAACTCGGAAGCCAAACACTCTATTCATTTCCGAGACATCAGATTTGTAACTGAGAAATTCCGAGTTGTAAACTTTTTCCCCGTCCTATTCCAAGGATTCCTTATTTTCCTCCTGTCATCACCTACATAATCCCGCCTCCCTTTTTTCCTTCCTTATGACCTCTTTCTTTTTTCTTTTTTCTTTCTTTTTAAATTTAATAATGATCGATCGAATGTCAAGGGACCCTAAATCATTTTGGTGCCTGAAAATTATACATCATTTATGCAAAAATATATCGGTGCGTGAATATCAAATACCGCGGCCCATATACAACCTACCTTAGAAATTCAGAATGAGTTAAATGCTTAGCAATTTAGTAATTTATTCACGGGTCTCGGCTCTCTCAAGAAATCGGCTTGCTTTTCTCGATCCGCGGCGGTGGATCTCGTCATCCGGTGGGCCTCTTGCCTCTCCAGTTTCGTGCCCACTATGGATCTCTCGTCGTCACAACATAAATAAAAATTTTCGACTAGCAGGTAATTTGCGCACGAAAAACAAGTCGGAACATATGTAAATTTATTAAATATACCAAACGCACGATAGATAGAGTATACGAATTAGTGTTGATATGTTGCTCGCTGGTCGGGTGACTGAAAAAAGAAAAGTGGCGCTGGGAAGCGGTTATATTCTACGTTGCCAGATAGAAAGAAAAAAGTTGGTGTAAAAAATTCATTTCATGTATTAAATTCCTAGTAAGAAATAATATATTAAATACATCGGCAAATGAACACACACTCATAAAATAGTCCGGTATAAAGCTTCGAGAGATTGATCTCCAGCGGCGGCTCGTGCAGTTTGGCATCCATGCTTTTTGCCATTTTAACCTGTGCAAAAGTATATCGATCTCTACGGGAATCAGCGAAACTCCTGAAGATCGATTATTTGACGTAGGTTTAAATAGAGAAAGTCCGTTGTCACCACACTGCTCGAGTCGTCACTGTGGATCTCAGGCCCGCACGGAGCCAAGAGATTCCCCTTAAAATGACCAAAATTCTAGTAAAAAAGTTACCGACTTGAAATTTAGGCCCTTTCAAAGAGAATTCTGATATTCCACAACGAAATTTAGTTAGGTTTGACCAGAAAAATCTGCCGTTTTTGACCTGATTAATTTGGTGACAAATCCTAGAAATTCCAGCCAAAAGTATCATACTGTAGATTAAAAATATTAGAATTCTCGCCGAGGAAGCTAGAATTTCTTTTCGAGAACGTTTCATTTAATTTTGGTGATTTCAAGAACTTTTCTTTCAGAATGCGTAACCAATGGGACCATGAGAGAAGGGCTCAGCCTCTCTAAAGAAAATGTCAAGCCCCCTTTGAAATATTTGTTTTTCCTAAAATCGACCATATATGCCTTTACAGAAAAGCAGCATAGCCCCCCCCCTTCAACGGAGAAAAAAGTTCTTGAAATGGCCAGAATTGAAAAAAAAAAAGTGCCAGGAAGAAATTCTGGCCTTGATGACCGCAAGAGTTCTGGTTTTTTCAACCGAAATTCTAGCTTTTTTTACTAGAAATTCTGACCCTGTAGACCAGTACTGACCAGAAAAACTTTTACCAGAATTTTCTGGAGGAAAACTATACAGTTCTAGGCCAAAAAGGTAAAAACTCCGGTTGAAAATATACCATGAAATTTTCGTAACAACGGCCTCAGTTCCTTTTGGGAAGCTTACAAGTTTAACTTCAATTTCAAGGGAACTTTCGTCTCAGTGTCTGTTAACTTTACGAGTTACGCGCCTGATTTACCTGAACTATAAATCGCGCAATACAGGTCTCTAATTTAAGAGTTGACGGCGATGGTCAAGTCTCAAAGGAATTTCTTTGACTTTCAACTGGTTTGATGTAACTTCAGATATCAGCTGATTTCCGAGAATTGAGACACGTAAAATCTATCAAATTTTGATCCAATGCACTTCGGGTATACCTACTCAGATGAAATAATAATTGCATGTGTACAAAATCGGCCTTTGATGGTTAAGTTTTGCGTAAAGCCGTAAAGGTCCACTTTGGAAATTGTCTTACCAAGAACAAACTTTAAACTCAAAATCTGCTATATCAAGTTCATAATTGAAGACTTCTTCGGTAAAAGGGGGTATATAAAACAGAGGTGCGCTAGCTGTGCTCAAAAAACCTGATTTTGAAAGGTTATTTTGTGAGTAAAAAGTGTTGCCATTGGGTTCTCTCGGTCATCTGAAGATTCAACTATATGCTCGAATAGATAATTTAGAAAACCCAGTTTTCCTCAGTCGAATTTCATGCAATAACAATTTGAAAACTGGGCTTTTGGAGCACGAGCACACCCACTGTTTTATATACCCCCTTTTACCGAAGAAGTCTTCAATTTGTAAATAACAACCATGGTTCCAGCGTTGCCAGGATTCTACCGTAATTACGGTTGATTTACAAAGAATGTAAGGGCAATTTTTCCACAATCCGGCAACGCAGTCTGGTCCACGAGCAATAATAATTACTTCCAACGCCAAATATGATGCCGATGGAGCAGAAGAAGAAGGATGTAAGGAAGCTTGAGTGTGATCGAAGACAAATTCCTGTTATGACAGTTGAGACCAGATCGAAGTTTTAAAGAAATGAAAAAATTAGAAAAATGTATAATACTGATTTAGGTAAAAATTTGCCATTTTTGAAAACGGCTACCAATGTACGAATATAGCTTAACTGCGTGGACGCTGCTTATGAATGAATGAATGTTTGACTTGATGCCTGTAAATAGTTTTATAATTATTGCATTATATGCATGTGTGTTAACAGTATATATAACAGTGGTGGTTCGTGCGATGTGGCAACAACGGGTTCGCTCCGTTTGAATCCATAAAATAATCGATATTTAGGGGCTCACTAAATCCCTGAAAAATCGATAGTTTTGTTTAGGTTCAAAAGACAAAAATACATGGTTGCCAAACACCACAAGCCGCAACTGTTATACAGCATGTCCCAGAAGCCTTAACAGTATGACGGCTCGTAAAATCTGGCAACCCTGCTCTTTTGCCATTTAAACCTACGTATATCATCGATTCTAGGAGGTTGAAATGAAGAACATGCAATAATGCCAAATTTCACGAGCCGCCACAGAGTCCTTACGATCGAGCAGGCTGATCTTTGATATCATTGAATAAGACCGGTAGACTGGCGGAATGGAGTTTTACGATTGTCCGTCAATTTTGTGTATCGCAAAGCATGTTAAAAATTATAGTAAAGCTAACCATCAAGTATCCTTCCGCTGCATTCGCTAAGCTCAAGACTGGTAAGGTAGGCTAAAAAATATTGGTACACAAAATGTATCTAAATTTCTTGCTGCCCCCCCCCCCCAGAAAAACATGATTTTCAAAAGTTAGATTGAAATTTTTGGTAAAAAAAAATTGAATTACTGTTGAAGCAACCATCTGTTGAACTTTAAAGCGGGGGGGGGGTTATAAAAAAAACAGCTTAACTTGCGAGTTTATGACGGTCTTAATGATGTGATAGGAATTTTTCCTCTTTGACTAAGAGCCAAGGACGGGAATAAGGAAACTTTCTTTTTGAACGACCCTCGTTGTATGATTTATTTCACCTCGTTTCAGTATAGTTTGAGTTTATCGAACGTTCAGATTTAACGCGCGATGCACTCACCTTAAAAACTTCAGAGGGAAACTTTCAAACTGAACTTCTTCAACAGTATTGCGGAATGATTTATACGCAGTTCTTCATTTTCTTGCAAAGATACGGATATTTTGGCGGTCATTAAATAAATTTATTATTAAAATCAGGCTTTTGTATCCAGGACTGGATTGGTTGGCCTGAGAAGGTGGTAGATGGTTGACTTGGGGTGGAGCACCCGGGGAGGGGGGTCTGTCTTGTCGGAGTGGAATATACCATCCAAGAAGACGGCGCGGCGGCCGCGGCCGGGGCAGGGCCTAGGGCCCTTCTTTAGAAAACTGTTGGGTCTCAAAAACAGTTAAGATACAATTTCAAGCTTTGTCAAGTATTCAGATAGGAATTTTAGTCAATGTTCATGAGTGTTCGGCTTTATAATTTGTCAGAATTGACTCTTTTGGGGAAAGGGGGGGGAGGAGGAGGTATGAAAAGTATTCTCATAAATTGTATCCCGTTCCGTATTCCTGATTTTTGTCGCTCTAAAAACCTAGGAAAAGAGGCGGTATTCAAAAGAAGACGAGACTCACAAAGGAAATGCTGTCATTTTCCGGGCATAGTCATGACTGCTCTTATTCGATATGTTTTTCCTTTATGTGCCCACGTAACATGCAATAGGTACAACTAATCCTTAATTATTATCTTACCATTCTTTTTCATAAAGTCGTAAAGTTAGCGTTATTCGAGTAAAAATTTAAGATAAATCGCTATTTTAGGCGACAATTTTGTCAGGCGTGTTGTCAAGACCCCATATTATTGCTCCACCAACAACCAAGGTCTGAGATGCCAAGAAGGCCGACTCTAGCCTCACTAGTCGGTAGCAGAGTTGGGCAACCGGGATTTTTAATTCAGACAGTTAATTGTGACGCAAATTCTTGCATTTTTAATCGGAGTTCCAGCACTTTTCACCAGTAACTCTGTCTTTTTTTTACCGAAAAATCTGATATTTTTAATCCAAATGATGCGGCCAAGAAGGCGGGAATTTCGGTTAAAATACCAGCATTCTCGTCACAAATGCCGGACTTTCTGTACGGAAACTCCTTACTGAAGTTCCGGCTATTTTTTAAACAGAACTTCGCAGTTTGTACTCAGTGTGTTCCGGTCCAAACCGCCACCCGCGGCTTCGCCCCGTGCATATTTCCCTTTAAACGGTCGTAAATTCACCAAGTTTAGAACAAATGGCACCACTGTATCATTTTCGAGAGATTTCAATGGAATTTGCTCAAAGCACGGAGAATTTTACGCTTATCTGACATGGCAACAATGAGACGGGATCCCTCCTTAATTCAAAACCGCCGCACCCGCGTTTTTGTGTTGCCGATGACCTCTGGCGCGAAAACGTCTCTTTCATACCCTCTAGCCCTCCACCCTCCCCATCCCCCGCTCACACCCTTCCTGTCGACAACGCCCCCCTTCACCACATCTACCCACCACTCCATTTCCCTCCCTTAACCTAACTCTATCCTCATCCCTCGCGAATTCCCGCCGTAATATGTGCTCCCATTTACGCTCCGTCGAATGAGACAAAACGTAATGAAAACTTCGATTTGAAGTCAGGCAGGGCAAAGGGGCGGAGGGGGGAGGAAGATGGTGGGAGGAAAAGCAAAGGCGAGGAAGAGAGGAAAGAGGGGTAGAGAGATTGCGTTTGTGTGAGTGTGTAGAGGTCGGGGACAGTTATTAAAAAATAAGGGAGCGAAAAACATCCCTCCTCCCATAGGGCGAATGACGCGACGCGGACAACGACTAAACAGTTTCCGGTCCTCT
This sequence comes from Trialeurodes vaporariorum, assembly GCA_011764245.1. Taxonomy (NCBI): domain Eukaryota; kingdom Metazoa; phylum Arthropoda; class Insecta; order Hemiptera; family Aleyrodidae; genus Trialeurodes; species Trialeurodes vaporariorum. The sequence continues at coordinate 33,958,369 of VMOF01000001.1, forward strand.
AATTTTCTTCCTCTTTATTCAGTGACGACAGTTGCCTGCAATTCTGAAAATTAAACTTTGTGACTGGTTCATTCCACGCTCCGCAAAAGAAATTCTCTTTGATTAAATAATAAAAAAAAAAGAATAATGAAAGCAGAAAAATGTAGAACTCAATTCTGTTCAATTCAATAAATTGGAATGAATAATTTTAGCATTGTTCACTCGAAACAAAAGCTACAAAAAGAGAGGAAATATCCGTCATGCGGCATTGGTCTGCAAATTGATCGGCAACTCATTGCCGTCCAAAGGAAAGAAGGGAACAGCCTGGGCAATTCCCAAGAATGTTTTCTCAGGAGCGCACTCAAAAATGATCCATAGTCCGTAAAAAATGGAAAGATACCGTGATTCTTCACCGAACGCAAATAAATTCGACCTGCGACGAGACGATTCATACACGGTAAAAAAAATTGAAAAATAATATCTACGTGAAGAACAGCGAAATAAAACAAAGAGAGAAAAAAAAATACCGAGAAAAAACTTTGAAAAAATGAAAAATCGTAAAAAATTGAAAAAATCGCGGAATTATGATTCCAAGTGATAAAACACGCGGCGATGGTGGGTGAGTTTCGGGGATCCGTGTTTCGCTAAGTCCCCTCTCCCTTTTCCTGCAGTGTAAAAGCATTTTATTTTCCGTCACCTAGTCTGATCTGTCATCTCTAGCTGAAAAAAAAATTGAATGAGTGTTCCGGGAGCTCTATTGCGTTGCCGCCGCTCCATTTAGAGAACCGAAGCGGTGTTGGGTGCTGATTCGGGGATACAAGATTCTGTGAAAAGTACAGTCAGACTCAATTTTTGAATTTATCGAGGTCATTAATGGATTTTACATGTAAAATTATCATGCGCAATGGCGTACGCAGGAATTCGTCTATCTCGCTCTTTTCCCGTTTGAGTGTATGTACTAGAAAAGGAAAGAGATAGGGGCTGAAGACACGTTCCAGCCCCTGTTTCTGTCCTTTTCCTACTCACGAGTTCAAATGGGGGAAAGAGAGAGAAAGACAAATTCCTGTGTACGCTACTGACCATACGACACCAATTTTTATGACATTTGGTTCATAATAGTGGTCGCTATTCCAAAAAAACCGTCCATTTTTTAAAACTTTGGGGGGCTGTAGCTCAAAAAGGGGGCGTTTTCGGACACATTTTAAAGGAAAAAAGTATTATTAAGACCTGCAGGTAATAATAATAATAATAATGATTGCCGACGATGGATCAAGATTCGTGATTGGTTCGTTGCCAGGACTGTGGTCCAATAGGTTGACCGTTTCAGACCGTTTTGAACCAAATAAGGCGAAAGCTCCATTGGCACAGTATTTTTGGCGAGCTTGACACTAGTAATAATTGCAATTGGTTACTTGACGAGCACTGATTGATTTAAATACAGCTTCCTTGCAGTGAACTTCAAAGTAAATCCTTACACTCTTGACTTCACTGATGAAGTGTTTACTTGCATGTTGCGCACTGATGCCCTCTTTGGAAGCTCTTTTGAGGATCCAATTTTGTCGTCTATACAAATTCCTTTAAAATAAAAATTGAAAAGTTGGGTGCAAGAGAGACATTTCTTCTATACATCATAAATGAGATACGAACCCTTCTCTCAAATGGGTCCTCAAATAACACACAATCCTTTCTTGGGCTGGTGCCAATTCGGGTACATTGTTTGTTTCCCTTTTCCTCTATCTTATTTACTTCTCCAAGGAATCTTCATGCGGTAAATTATCTCGCGGTGAAATGCCGTAAGGTGAATTAACACAACACCGAAGGAAAAGAAAAAACAGTTTCATTCCCCACAAGTGCTGATGACGCCTATCCCCTACCAGGAAGGTGATTTTGAACGATCGCACCGGAATTGTATTGAGTCGATATCCATAATGCGTATTATTCTTATTTGAGTTTGGCAGAATTTTTGGATTTCTTCTCGTGTTTAAAATAGAGAATCTACAGCCACTTAGACAAACCTCATTCGAGTTGACATTCCAATATAAGCTCTCGCACCTCTACGGAAAATTCACCGATGACTTAAGCAATCGAGCGCAAATGCATTGTAGAAATTAAAGGGTTTCTATCTGAGGGTCTAATTCATAGATTGTCACCACCCAAAAGAATAACACGTGGGTACTTGATAACGACTCAATATACAGTTACGATACGAATACAATACGACCATTCATGCCCCCCCCAGCACTAAAGCTCCTCATTTTGACTAAACGGAGTGACTATGCGACTGTCCTTTTCTATCTACTTTCCTCTTCCTCCGAAAACAGCCTCTTCTAAAAATTATAAATGATTGGTGCAGTCTTTAAATGTATTATAAAAAAGCACGATGCATACCACATTAAATGTAACAGGAAGAATGAGGGCGGGGGGGGGTGTCAGTTGAGAAGTTGTGAGTGGCATGATTGCATAGTTCTTTGACAATGAGGATCGTATGCCTATGCTTGGCGGGTGAAATTGCTTCCCCCCTCCAACTAGTAACTACCCTTTTATTTTTTTCCCCAATATTATTTTCCCACCCAATCTAGCTACTTCTTGACTTTTCTCTCTTTTTCTTTCGCTTTCCTCCTTTCTATTTGGATTCCCTATTTTTGCGCATTAAACTGCCTTTCAACCCAACATAATTGTGGAGAAGGAGGGGTGTCTTTGGTTACGACACTGGTTTTCCTCTTGGATAGCTGTGGGAAATAATACAAAGGCTAAGTGTAAGTTAAGCTGCGGCACAGATTAAAGTTCGATGATAACTTTGAGTTTCCTTTGAAACTTTGTATTTATGTTTCTTACAGCCTCTTTTGTTCAAAATCAATCGTTCGAAGAGAAAGCTTCCACGCGGCACAAAAACGCGGTGGGATTTATTAGAAGACCAAAAATTAGGATTTCATTCCAAAGCGACGACGACAGTCTTTTTGTTTTTTACTTCCTTCTTCATATTTAGTTCCTGCGACTTTCTCTCATTATTTCATGAAATAAATTGAAAGTGCTTGTATTTCCATTCAGTTTTAACTACCGGAAACACATTAAAGCATTAAAGAATGTCTAGTTGAGCCAAAATTTAAGGAGTCAACCGGCATTATTCAATTCGGTGACTGAGTGACTGTATACCTAACAAATGACTAGAAAGGGACATAGATTCGCGAACGATAACTTTACATTCTGCAAGCTCTATATCGTGGTTTGAGGAATAGGAGAATGAAGAATTATCTTCTTTTCCAGTCTTAGACATGGAACAAATAATTTAGCAAGAGGCTGACATATGAATACAGTTTATGATTCTGGAAGAAAAGAGAGTCTTGAAGGAAACAGAACAAGGATTAGGTCGCTTAGAGTAAAATACGCAACATTTTTGGTAAAGTAAACAGTTTTTCTCACGGTATTATGGGTGCGAATCTAAAGGCAAGAATAAGGAAGGTAATCAGCAGTCAATCGGGCTGTAAGCTAAACGCAAATGGATGCGTCATCATGTCCTTTCATCCTTGATTAAAATCAATAAATAATGCATTATGATACAAATTAAAGGGAGAATCAACCATAATGGTTAGGACAAAGAATTTGTGGTTCAAAAATTGTTTAAAAGAAGGACGAACGTCCGACACTGTACATCCTTTATCGTTCTATTGTGGTTTCTTCAACGAGTCGTGTTGAAATGGATTGGTAGTTGTTTCGCATATCCAAGAAATCGAAGGAGCTTCTAACGAATAAAAAATTAGTTTGCCCACTACTTCGAAATTTTGATTAACGCCACGCCAATGATTCTTAGTAAAAGCTACAGAAGAATTTTACGCGAACTCATATTTTTCCGCTCGAGTAACAGTTCAAGGAACGAAGAGATTACTGTTTAAAAACACAATTACTTACCGTATTTTAGGAAGGGGTCTGAGTGAATAATACGGTTTGAATTGAATTCGCAGAATTTTACCATTTTCATACTGAAAGTGAATTGTAAACATTTACGCTTCAAATATCCCCCGGCACAACTGTCAAACACGCTTGGAGGTGTTGATTTTATTCCCATCAGCGGGAGCGTGAGCGTGGTTTGTTGTTGTTCGCTTGTTAGTTTTATTGATTGTCGGTGAGAAACCAATGCTCTAAATGCACTGATGCGGGCACGGTATGGTTTAAAATAAGCACCCGTCATAAGTACCTTCCATGCAACTCACTGAAAAATGTCCACCTCGTTCAAACTTATCGTGAACAATTTGAAAGATTCAACTTTACATTATCACTCAAAAACTAGGTTTAAAATGACGTAACCCAACAACAACAAAATACAAAAAAACAGGAAACAACGCAATAAATAAGAATGAGAACACATAGCAATGGGACGGCTAGACGTTTCGAATCGTTAATACTTCAACATTTAAAAAATGGAAGATTCAACTTCACATTATCACTCAAAAACTAGGTTTAAAATGACGTAACCCAACAACAACAAAAAACAAACAAAAAACAAAAAAACAGGAAATAACGCAATAAATAAGAATGAGAACACATGGCAATGGGACGGCTAGACGTTTCGAATCGAAAATACTTCAACATTTAAAAAATTTACCTATAATCAGCCGAAGAAGGTTTAAAATCCGCCATTAGTAACTTCCATTTTCAATTTCAATACAGCTCTCAGAAAATATGTCCTCTTCATTTAACAAGTGATTCAATGAAATCTAAATGGACATTTCCCAAAAAACTGAGTAACCCACCAAAGCTCTTTGAAAAGTGTCCTCTTTTGAATGGTCTAATTAAATCTCGACAAGACTCAAATCCCAAATAGCGCATCTGAAAGGGTTAATACCAAGCAATCGACTGTTTTCATATCGGCCTGAATATTCAAAGAAACCTTAATTAAACTTTGTTTTTGAGTATTAATATAACTTCTCGCGTCCCGTTTAGTGAATGCTGACAAAGTCCTGTAGAATGAGTTTTCAAGGGCTTGAGAATAAGCACCAATGGTTTGTAACATGCGCTCACGAAGGTAGACGATGACATGGTCACCTCAGTTTTAACTGTCATTTGCGGAAAAATTCAATTTCCGCGCGTGTATCAAAATCTCCTTTCTAGAAAAACGCTGTCCCAGGGGCTAATCTCTATTAAAAATTAGTTAGACGCAACTAATGATGCGTATCCAGGAAGTTTTGACTTCCATGTGCTAGGGTTATACTTACTGTTACGCACTTAGATGGTTGACGTCGATTTTCATCTTAAAACAACACCTAAATGTCCTGTCGGTGACCTGTTCATCACTGGAATTTAACGAAAGGCAGCTTGTTTCCGGAACTTAAATTCCGCACTTGTGAAATTTTAACTACACATTTATCAATTCTAAAAATTCTCCAGAAAGCCGCGGAAATTCCTCCTTTGGCATTTATCTACATCTCTCACGATGAAAACGTCGGAAACATGTGTCCCTACTCCCCCAGGATAAATATGTTGTCGGTAAACTATGATTTTACGAGATAAATTTGTTTTTAACGGAGCGAAAACGTTGAATAAATGCTTATTTTCAGTTCTAAATAACTTCATTCATTAGGTCCAAGCATAAGTACGTTTGTAAGTTTAGACGGGGGTTTTGGGCTTGGCCTGGTAGCTACCGCCACTTGTTAATGAATTCTACACGTAAAATTACCTCGGGACACCAATTTCTATGACATTTGTTTTATAATGGCGATCGCTATTCTAAACAAACCATCACTTTCTTAAAACTTATGGGACTGTGGCTCAAAAGGGGGGGGGGCATTTTCGGACATGTGATTAGAGGGAAAAAAGTCTTATTTTCACCTCTAACATACGTGGTTACAAGGAAGACATATGTTTTTGATACACCCTGTATATTGTATATAGTCAATGACTTAATTAAAGCGAATTCAACGAAAATAACAGTCACATGTACAGTAAACAGCGACGATCTCGATGGTTCCTTGAACTACGTGACAGCAGTTGAAAACTACTCAACTTGAACTCCTGCGGCCTAAAAATAATCCCCGCCTCCCCCCGGATTTTTGGTAGTCGAACATAACTGAACCAGCGAAATATAGTTTCGTGGCGTTTGGAGCCATCAATAGACGCTAATGAATACTAAAGCTCGCATCTATATCTTTATTCTATGAGGCAAAAAAGCGTTGATCATTGGTGCAATAATCAGGGATACCGCCCGCATATCATTTGAGCCAGGAAAACGACGCAATTTGGGACCAAAAAGGTCGAAGTCAAAATAAACGGAAATGGTTATAATTTTCGTTATCAGCAGATCGAAAGTTGTGGTATGTTTAAAGCGAGGCCAGATAGAATCCTACTGAACACCAACACGGAGCTTTTTAAACTGTAGTCACTTCAAAAGTGATGCAAATATATGTCGGTCCTGAAAATTGGAACGAAGGCCTCAAAGGAATTTCAGTGGCTTACGAGCAAAATTATTTGCATCAAGCTCTCTAAACCTTTGGCAGATCCACCGCTATCTGCTGACACAGGGTGTTTTGAAGCATTCACAATTTAATCAGATCCACTCACCGCTTCTGACCGCATGCCTTACAGAAGGCACCGATCGACTGTTTTGCACCAAATCGTAGCCTTTCATTACCTATATAAAGTGCTCATGATATCCCAAATCAAAATATTCCAAAGTCAACCTAATCACCGAAAATTTAGGCGTTACCACCTAAATGTGCACATCCTTTTTACATAAATGAGTGAATTTTGGAATACGTAAGGCTTAGGGTGATCCAGGTGATCGGTTTTACATTGGAAACTTGTTTTCATAGATTTTTTCAAGCTGCAATTGCAATGAATTTCTCTTTGGATCTAATTTTCGTAACTCGAATATGGCACAGAGGCGCTGACAAGGCACACTCATTTGCAACTTCTTATCAGCTTGGTTGTCTTTAAGTTCTGTCACCAGTCCTTCCTGTTTCACAAAGGTGAAGATGCTGCCCACCACGAGGTTTTCTTTTTTTCATGGATGTGAACATATTGATCAACTTGGTCCAGCAATGTTCTAAATAGCTCACAAATTAACGTCAAAAGCTGAACCCCGACAAAATTCTCATCCAGTGCTCCTTTAAGGTTTCTACCTTGCATTGCGGCAAGTAATAACATCTCTAATGAAGATGTTCCCAACAAATTAGAGCGCGCTCCGGGTGAGAGAAAGAAAAGGTTATGATAAGGTACTCAAGAGTTATACAGAAAATATGAATTCGCTGAAACGCTATAGAGGGGCATACCGGGCATACTGTCTCACCCTAAAGTATTTAGCTACCACTTTTGGCGCGTTCCAATATACCGTGTCAAGTCAAATACAGCTAATCTATCCAACGCTGACACCTTTCTCCTTCTGTAGTTGGATGAAATGATTTTTACTGAGGGGGTCGGGGAGACTATCAACCCACTGTGTAATCTAAAATCCGTTTGCAAAGCTGTTGGGAAATTACAGGACTACGAAGACGTTGACCCCATCATGAAATGCACATCAATATTCTTGCACCGGAACCCTACACCATGCAACCAATGCACAACCGTACAAGACAGTAAGGGTAATTGTGCAAGAATACAAATGCATCCTCTGAGAAGACGTCAATGACGGCAAAATCCTCATTTTCAAATATACTCAGGACTCTTGAGCTTATTTGGGTGGATGGTGGAATCTTTTCATTTATAACTCATCGTTTCATTCAGGTAATTTTCCACACGACACGATATATCCTATACCAGCAACAGGAATTCTGTAAACAGACTCCTTTCGAAGCGCTTTTTCCACCGGGCTAATTAACATTTTTGAATTTCCAAACAAGAAAGTATGCAGGTACTAAGAGCAAGAGTTTAACGTGTCACACGAATTTTAACACGCATCATTACAGATCCTTCCACGAAAGCATTTCCTTGAGGACACACAGACATGTATTTCTATTGGTCCGAAGAGCCAAGCTGAGCCGAATTTGATTTTACTCCGAAAGAGCAAAGAAACTTTCCAGAGGAAGATTGGAAGCTTCATAGGAAGGGGAAGCTTATATTTCAATATGCGCCTCGAAGTTGACAAATATTATGTTTCATTCCGCTTCCTGCGCACTGAGTAAAAGCTGGATTCGTGTTTCATGGGGCAGTTAATACTATTTCCACACCCTTTCATACCCATATTCTAATAAAGCTTTCTACAGATTATAAAAAATTCTGCATGCACAATCAGAGCTACCTAGATCAGGAGACCACGGTTTCAGGACTGGCCTTATCCATTTTGACAAAGTTTGAGAAACTATAAAGAATCTTACAAAAACATTACGTCACCGAGTATTTAATTTTTTTTTTTTTTTTTTGAGCCTAGAATATACAGGTTGTTTCAAGTTTCACGTCGGAAACTTCTGGAGCCGATTATTCAGGTGAAAATAAGACTTTTTTCCTATAAACATGGGCCTTAAAATGCTTCCCTTCGGAGCTTCGATTTTTCAAAGTTTGGAAAAAACTTTGGTTTTTTTGAAACTGTGGCTAAATTTATCCATAATATTTCACTAAAATTTGGGACTAGAGGTATTTTTAGTGAAATTCGTTAAAACTCATAAACCAATAATTAAATAAGTCCAAGTCTACTTTTCTGACACTCTTGAGCATTTAATGGCAAAAATTTTACGTTGCCGTTGAGAATTTTCAAAAGTTTTTGAATGAAACAAATTGCAAAAACCCTAAAGAAGATTTTCAATCCCTTTCATATTTTCAGTGCGACGCGTTTTAAGTGAGATAATGCACGTTGAAGTTGGAAAAGTCAGCGCTTTGACTATGGCGGGCGTCACGCAAGCTGCATGTAGGCGCTTACAGTACCATTCGTGACGCCCGCCATAGCCAAAGCGCTGACTTTCCCAACTTCAACGTCAATTATCTCACTAAATACGCGTCGCACAGAAAATGTGAAAGGGATTGAAAATCTTCATTAGGGTTTTAAAATCTGATGCATTCATAAAATTTTGAAAATTCTCAACGGCAACATAAAATTTTTGCCATTAAATGCTCAAGTGTGTCAGAAAAGGAGACTTGGACTTATTTAATTCTTGATTTATGAGTTTTAACGAATTTTACATCTAAAAATGTCCCAAATTTTAGAGAAATTTAATGGATAAATTTAGCCACAGTTTCAAAAAAACCAAATTTTTTTTTCCAAACTTTGAAAAATCGTAGCTCCGAAGAGAAGCATTTTAAGGCCTATGTTTATAGGAAAAAATAGTATTATTTTCACCTGAATAATAGGATGCAGAAGTTTCCGACGTTGACCCTAAAACACCCTGTAGAATAGATGCTGATAATTCAGAGAGTATTAACATTTCGAGTCCTCGGCTAGCAAATAAAGCGTTGTTAACTTTTACTTGTTCTGGAAATCAACGATGGATAAAAGGTAATTGTTTGAAAATTCATAGAAGAACTCAGGCGAGTTTCTTTTCGCTTCTTATAAATAATGACATGAAATAAAGTATTTTTGAATTCTATTTCACCAAAATTTACGACACATTTTGAATTTGTTTAAAATATGTATATATTCTTTGTTTTGTTACAAGTAGCTATTTTTACAAAATAATGAATGATTACGTCTTTTTCTTTTCAACCTTTGGGACTGCGTATGGATTTTACTGCAAAAAAGAAGGAATTCCTCAGGTCTTTCCACTTGATAGCTGCGCATTAGACCGGTTATTTTCGGGTGGGGGCTTGACCTCCTGAGTCACAGTTGAACAGCAAGACATCTCAAGTGCTCAATGATTTTAAATCTAGATTAACAATGCAATGTAGATTCCTTATCAACTAATTACTCAGTTTCTAAAAAAGTGGATGGAGCGAATTCTGAAAAAAATACAGTACTCATTTACCTACGGGCGGGTGGTGGCGCAGCAGTTGATTCTGGGTCTAAATTGCCCGGTGTACAAATGAGTGCATTTTTACTTTCAGTTGCAAGTGGAAGATTCAGTTTGTCATCATAATTGACAAAACGCGCTGTCTCACTCTGTTAAATGATTACACTTTCATCCGAAGCGCAGACAAAGCTACAAACGAACTAGGAGCACCCACGAGTTAAAATCTCTCCTCTTTTGGACCTGCAAAGCGTCGCCCGTCGCGTCGTGCTGCATGGACGAGAAAGAAAAAATCCCCTAAAAAATTGGCCAAAATTATTTCCTCGTTTATATTGTCTCTCTTCTGTTTAACGTTTCAATTTATACAAAGTAATTGAGTAAATCAAAGAGGTTTTATTTAGCCCTACTACGGGTCGGGTAGATGCATAAAAGTATGGTGGTTAAAACATGGATGTTGTTAACCGACTTGCTACACGAAGTCAGTTGCGATTGGTCAATTTCCGAGATCGACAAATGCATCATGCGGGGACTAAAGACAATGAAGTTTAATAGTTCACGGTCGCTGATTGGTGTGAGCCAGCCGTAGAGAAACCGTAATATTGCTAACCTATAAGCTCCCGAGAAAAGTATATCTCGCACGATCCTACACTTGAACTAATGTATCTCCTGAAGCAATTTACCTTGCAGCCCTCCAAAAATGATTGACTAAGGCTGCAGAGACTTTCGTCCCTTCTTAATTTAAAAACTGCAGAGTGAAAACTCCTCTTGCGATACATACGTGGTAAGGGAACAATCATTACTCTTGAACGGTGGAGCTACGCAGGCAGGTGTAATAGGGGTAGGGGATTTCTGTCTAATTAAATTTGCCGCTATTTAACAAGCAGACAAAAGCCTCAAATTAGTTTGTCCATTTTGTATTTTCGTCCAATTGATACTGATAAGAGGACCACAAGAATTAGCAGATTTTACACTCTTTATTGTAAGTTTTTGCAAATCCTTGACCAAGTTTTGACAGTAATCATTTCTTATTTTATCCCCCCCCCCCATGAATTGAAATAAATTTTTCAATCTGAATTGATTTGATTAATGAAATTTTGTTGCCAAGAATCCAAAGCTTAACTGAGGTAATGGTCCGAACAAAAATTGTGACATGGTTTCAATTCGGAAAAAAAAACAGTGTTGCAATATAGTTTCTTTACAGTTTCTCTTATTATTAGTCGTGAAATATGTTTATATCTCCCTCTTTGGACATAAACTGGCCATTATAAATTTTGGACCACTTACTGAGAGTGTCTGATTGGACAGGTATGGTACGTCATTGTGCCAAACAATTCAGTTTAAAATGTGCTGGGCCCAATAAATGTACGGTACACACGGGCTTTAGGTCGTACCTAAAAATGGCGATTCTAACCTCACGTTTCTTTAACGGCACATCAGAATGTTGGGAGCGCTCCCAACTGGGGCGGGTCAAGAGCCTCTCCAACCCACCCCAAGTGCTAGTTTGAGGTTAGTTTTGTGGTTTTGCCATGTTTAAACGGTCCAATGCGGTCCTTTGGCTGGTGGCCGATGCTTGTTGAAGTACTTAGGGCGGACTTGGGGCCGAGGACCGTGTGTACCGTACATTTATTGGGCCCTGGACATTAATGATTGGACATAACACTTTGGACCGACCCTAATATGGACGAGACCTAACGAGGGAATGTTCACAAAACCCGCCGTCATTTTTGCTGGTTTACACTCAAGAACTAACTGTTCCATCGTTCATAGCAAAAGTTAGCAAGAGACCCATTCTGACAACACAGCTCATCCCTCCGTGAAATCTTCTCGCTTTCCCTTAAACCAATTATCTTTTGAATGTTTACCTCGACGCGCGGTACGACACGGGACCAGGAAGGGCAGGGGAACAGGGACGGGAACGGCAAGTAGGGAGTTAACTTAAATTCGTTAATTATATAACAAGTGTTTTATCTAAGCTCAGCGGCGCGGTGGTGCGGTGGGGTTGCGGGGGCGCCTGGTGGATGGTGGCACAGCGAAGTTGGTTTTTCTCATCGGCCACTAAGAGCTAACGACAGTGACATTTTCTCTGCATCTTGTCTCACTCACTCACATTAGGTACTTTATGCTCGCTCACTCTCACTCAAGTCTGTCCACCGTTTAATTGTGCGCCACGCGTTACCAATAAAGACAACGCGCTGCGTCAAATTGCCAGCGCTGATATTCCGCGAAAACTGTAAGAGAGGAGTCGCAGTCGGGAGAGTTTTGAGAGCACTTGATATTTACTAAACGCCGCGTGCCGTCAACACTCCATAACACTGAAGTTACAAGTAACAGGAAAACGTTAAGGAAGGAAACGAAATGGTGCAAACCAGAGGGCTTTGAATCGGCAACGTTTTCAGTTCGGTTCGCGGATAAAACCGGTCTGCGTTTGTGAAACCTAAATTTTATGCGCCCTTTTCCCATTTTTCCGAAAATGAACTTAATTGTGTTTTGATTAAGTTGATAAATCTAATAAAGTGGTAAAGCTTTAAGTCAAAACGTCATTTTTCAAAGATTCAGCGTTTTACCTGATTTTTTTCTTTCTTTCTTTAATGGGTGCTTCGTTTCTTCTTTTTTAATTTTCTGTACTTTTTATTTTATGTTGTCCATGTTTTTCTCCTTCGCTCTTTTGCCTCTACTGAGAGCTTGCTTCAAAACTGAACAGCGAGCATTATTGTTTGTGGTATTGCATTGCATTCAACATCAAAACTTTCAAATGCAACTTCAACCCTCAGGGTCGAGCTTTCCAGAACTGCGCACTAATCCCTCAGTAAATACAAGTCATTGCGAATCATTGCCATTGAAGCGCTGCTTCTCTAGAAAATTTAAGTGACGCAGACGACTCTCTGCGCTACGAGCTTCAAAAACCCAAGTCGCTCTCGCATTAACGACGCACTGTGGTCTGAGATCTTCAAAAGCGGCCAAAAATCATGGAGTAAATTACTCATCAATTAATCAATCATAAACTTTCAAGACCAACGTAAATCACAGAAAATACTCTTACAGAGTAATTTAAACCTAGAAATGTTACAAGCACGTTTTGTATTCAGCTTAAAAGATCGAAAACGGCTGATTTTTGATTATTTCTAGGCACTGATTTTTGGCCACTTTCTTCCCGATTTTAGACTCAAGTGCGACGGGAGGAAAAAATGGCAAGCAGCAGCATAAGCACATTTTAAAGTCAAATCCGAAAGATGTGCCTGAAAAGAAAACTCCCATCTTGAAATCCATCATTTCCTCGATTTAAGCGTGAGTTTCATTGTTCATTTAAAATCCTCCTTATAACCAGTCTTTTCTCTCCTCTTTTTTTTTATCTGTGCGCGAATGAAAGTCGTTTTTCTTTACTTTTTATTTCCACCGAAAAGCTTCGTTTTCGTTTCTCCACCCTTCGCTCCCTCATTTTCTCTTCCTCCCCATGGTAAGTAACACGCGCTGAAAATTATTTTCGATTATATTCCGCGGTGAAACAGTTGGCGTTGGAGTCTGACCTTTTTCTTCTCATAATATGTTTCCATGGATTTTGAGAAAAAAATTGTGATCAACACACAGCAACGCATGGTTAATGTGGAAGGGGAGGGGATTTTCGTCACAATATATACCCGTTTATTCGTCAGTCGTCACCCTCCTTTTGAGCTCGACGGGGTGTCCGCACTGTCCAGACTCCAGAGGGGAGACATTTTCAAAAAGATAACGAAAATTTGATTTAAATTTTGGAAATAATAACAACAGCAGCTATATTGGAGCTTTCACAAGAATAATGTTCAGTATCAAAAGTGGACACTTATGTTGTCCTCTTTCTGCTGGACCATTGTAGGTAGGACTGAATCAGTTGTAGAGAATGAGCTGGGCTTAGGCCTGGTATTACGATCTCTTGATTTATCCAAACCAATGGTATGACTCAACCACAAGGCAATCCGATAGGCAGCTAAACTACTGGTTAAAGGATGAAAACAAAGAAGGCTCGATCTCTAAACAGAAGAAAACAAGAGGTCGTAAAACGCCAAACCTCGAAAACCTGAGGTTAGGGCTCCACTGCCAAACAATCACCCGCCAATCTTCGTATACCTGAGGCTAGAGCTCCACCGCAAAACAATCACCTAAGCAGAAGTCGTAATACCGGGCCTTAGAGCATGATACTTGTGTTTGTAAGTCCAGTCCTCCATTCCACGTCCAGTTGGTCTTTTGCGTAATTTTACTATACATAGCAATTTGGCACATCAACCGAGAAGAGTCTAGCAACTTTACTGGAAGATTCTGGTATTATGATCAGACTATGTCGTCAAAGTACCAGAATTTCCTCAAAACTTCCAAAAAATACGGTACGGACCACGATTGGCGTATCGTTATGTTTCTAGTAATCTTAGTTTTATTGTTGATTCTTTAGTAAAATTCAGCGGAAATAGCAATGCGCACATAAAAACGGTCAAAAACCCCTCGTAATTTGAGAAAATCACATCCAATTTGAACAACCCGCTCGACTCCAAACACTATTTTTACCGACTTACTACTATAAAATAGATGTAACACCACGTTTACGTTGAAATCAGTGTAGTTTCAAAATGCTGTACCTAAATGTTTTGTTAGGATATACTTACAATTCTTGTATTATATTACAATCTTTGGCGCACCAGAAAAACCAGGCTACAAAATACAAATAGCCAATATTTCACGCACTCATAAACGGAATATCCAACATTATGATGTTACGATAATGTTCTCTTGAAGGCAGTGGTATCGTGTAGCGGTGAAAATAGTATATGGTGCAGCGTGATTGTTCAGTATGAAAGTAATTCTGAGCTAATAAGTAACATAGTAATAAGTAATGAGTATAAGATTTTGAAACATTTCGAATTTTCGACGAACGCATGGTTATTTTTGCAGAATTTTAAGTTAGAATGAACTGCGCCATATTCCTGAGGCGAAAGTGCGCAACAGACCTACTACTGATAATCATACTTGAATATTAACTTTCATGGCAAATTTCGATTTAATGACTGCAACCTGATATTTAGAATTGCTATATTTTGTTCGCTTCCACTCAAACTTCCGAGAAAAAAAAGCAAGTATAGAGTTCAAAACGCTCTGCGCCGGGATAGCATACCCCATTATTCATTGTTATTTGATTAACCGAAGTATACAGAACGAATTTTTCATTTGAAATCATATTCATTTTTCAAAGCTTAGCTCGAGGTAAAAATATTATCACAACTTCGGGTTAATATAAACACTGAGTACAGATTGCGATTTAAAATCAAACTCGAAATCAAGAGTGCAGCAGGGTTAAGAGCGAAATTCTCTCTTTCGTACATTGAAACACGTATGTCAAACAAGAATTGACTAGGGAATAAAATCCCTTCTTTCTTCACCTGGAAATTCGTAGTCGGAATCATCGCAAGTAAGAAACCAGCCCTCTTCATTCGGAAAAATCTGTATAGATGTATTTATAGATGGCCATGGGAGAGGGTTAGACAAATTTATTCAAGTAGAAAATACAAATATAAGTGAATCATCTGTTGTTAAACCAGGAGCAATAATATATAATGTTTTTAGAAAGTTATTATGAGAAAGAGGAGAGAGGGGAAATGGAGAAAGTTCTAATCTGGCAGGAGCAAACACTGTTCTGAGAAACGATTCCTCTTATTTTATTAGTAGAATGCTTAGGTTCCTAAACTCGGCAAATGTCTTAAACAAAAATATAATGTTAGTTAATATTCCAAGAAGATAGATCTAATAAACAAATCAAAGGTTAATCGTGAAATCCTGAATGCGAATAGAATTCTATTTGAAATCAGCAAATTGTATAATTAAAGTCTGTTGGCATTTGTTTATAGTGCTTTTTAGCTTTGTCTAGCTTACCCTTCAAATCAAGATAAGTGTCCAAGCTTACTTTTTCTTTATTAAAATGAAAATCAATGAAATCTTTTGACCATCCTACAGATCTTAAAAAGCTCAGTTTTTACAACCTTCCGATCTAAGCTATTTGAGTTCGCTATCTTAACTTCGGTTGGTAGAAAGAATTCCTCGTGGCTATTTACCAGCTTAGAGAAAAAGGTCTCAAAATTAATGTTACCATTACCTGCTCCATAATCCAACGTAACTTTAGTAAATAGGGATAAATGGTAGTCATCGTACTTTCTGCGTTCAATTTTAACGCTTCTTTTGTTCCTAATTGATAACAACTCTTCATTAATCACTACCTCTATTCCGAAGTGATCCGACACCGAATAGTCCTTAACCATTGAGGTGAATAACTTGGATTGGATGTTAGTCAAAACGTGGTCGATGGTTGTTGGGACAGTAAGGAACAAAAAAAGTTACGGAAAAGAAAATACAGGCTATTCTAAGGAGGGGGGCATATTTTGGGACCCGTTGGTTTGCTCAATCTGAACATTTTCCCTAGGTATCTGGTCACAATAAGATTTAATTTGAAGCATATCTGGTCAAGGATTTTGAGGAGGAGTTAATTTTAGGAGGCTCTTTAGTTTTTCTCTCTGAAATCACTCAAAATTGATCAGAGTGGCTCAGCTTCTAGGCATATCTCATGTAGTATTCAGAAATGGAAATCTTCAGCGTATTGAATGTTTCTGTCTTGCAGCAACTTTCGAGCGTGCACTCATGAATATGCATAGAGACGATAAAGGACTGCCCTCTCTGACATCTTCAGAGACAGAAGAAAGGGGAAGAGGGGCTGCTAGGAAAAGGAAAGCAGAGAAACAAGAGCCTACCTCGGAAGAGGAAATGGAGTCGGATTTGGATTTGGAAGATTCAGTAATCCTAAGAATGAGATCAGTACTTTGTTCTTCGTCCGATAAAAAGTGTAATTACCATCTGACGCAGATAGCAGCGTCAGAATTTGAGAGAATTTAAAGGCATATGTATAAAAGAATTCTACAAGTAAGCTGACTCAATTTCGCAGAATAGGGCTTTCACCTCTTTGCGCTAAACTACATTCATTAAAACTAATTACTTAGTCAAACTGTAAGTTAAACTGTTCTTAGAAATTCGATTAGAAAATTTTAGAAGACGTGACAAGTTTTCTTTTGATAAACTTCTATTTCCTGGATTCCGTCTTTCGTTTCACTGTGTGCGAGAATGGCCTTGCAAAGTGAGGACGTTCTCCGAAGCGTCTTCGGTGTATTTCCGAGCCGTGACGCGACGTTGCTTCGTTCTCCGGCTTCAAACAGGACACAAATGAGCAGGCATTGACCATGTCGTCAAAACCATGATGAGTGAGAGTGACAATGCAATACGTCCCATTAGCCCCTTTCATGAAAAATGAGTCAGAACTTTGGAATCCATCAACAAATTTTAGCGTGTCTTTATAGAATAGTTTATTAGTAGTGAATAAAGGCAGTCGTTGAATTTTGAGGGAAACATCATTTTGCTCCAACAGTGTGTACCTACCTGTAGGTATACGCAGTACATTTATCCCGAGGAGCATCTTCGTTTCCACGCATGTTACATTATTGTATTTTTTTAAACATCAATATCCTGCGTCAAACTCTTGTAACAGCATTGGTACCATAGTATGCATAGGTAGAACGTGTTGTCAATCCCATCCCAGTGGCTGGTGTTGGATATGAAATAAGGGAGATAAAACCAATTGCAAAAAATGAGCATTCAGAGAATCGTCTTAGAAAAAGCTTTATGTTCTACTTCCTAAGTGCAGAATTCAGTCGAACACTGAAAGGTAGAAGAATAAATTTTACCCTCCTACAGTGTGTAGTAATTTAGATGGTTAATGCTTGCCGCGCGATGGTCAAATAATATGCAACTTCCCGGTACTTTGGCGCTTGATTTAACCGACAGTTTTCGATATATTTTCCCTTTTTGGTCCCCTAAAGGCTAAGAATTTTTTTTCTGATAAGTTTCAATTGTGGGGGAAGAGCGCAAGCCTTAAAAGGTGCAACTGTAGGGTAATTTACCGATCATGACCACGGTAACGGCAAAGTCTTACAATACTTGACCTAATTTCATAGATAAACAATAAATAATCTTAACGGTCAAAATGGAAAAGTAAACCGGCCCATCGTTGATATGATCATTAAAATTCATTTCAAAATCCCTCCTTAAAAAATTAGCAAACGCATTTTAGACGCAGGACGGTCAAAATCTCTGTCGCGAGGAACGCTTACGTCACATTTTCACACCCCAAAGATTGATCGCGTTGCTAATTGCGTCACGGGAAGAAAACGCGAAGGGGGATAAAAATTGACTCGAGCGTTTAGCGCGCGTTTCGCTGCGAGCAATGCGCTCGCGATGCAACTGTGCTAAGACCGGATCATAATTCACTTGGCGGGGAAAGCTCGCGCTTAAGTTCGCAGATGAATCTTGTCCATACGGCTCATGCATCATATTCGCCGACAGGTTGGGGGTGGGGCCCGGTCCCGGTTCCTCCCCCTTCCCCTTAATCCCTAACCCTCCCGCCATCGGCCTCCTTGGCCCCTGGTGCTTCAGGATGGTGGCGAGATGAGGTGAGACGGTTGCCCACGCTAAATGGCGCGTAGCGACCACTAAACCCAGCAACCACATTCACATACTACCGGACTAACAACCGTAAATTATCATTTCCATTGCTAGATTTTATTCTGCTTCTTTTTTTGGGGGTTGGCTAAGACAGACAATACTGAGATATGAAAAAAAAAAGACCAAAAAAATGGAAAACCTCCTGTTGTCAGGTTGTGCGCCAGACACTCTTTGAATAATTGAGGACTTAGCATTTAGCAAGTATTATGAGGTATGCGTCATTACATAAGTATACAAATTTTCTGCAATTGTTTCTTTGTCATAATGAAAACCAAAATTACAATTTGTATTAAAAAATACAAGCAGGAAAATAGCAAAGTTACTGTTCCTCATTTAAGTAAACCCGCGGGAAGCACATGAAGCAACTATGCACTCATTCTGTTTCATTTTAAGTTATAACGGTTAACAAAAAAATAATAAAAAAAAAAAAAAATAATAATAAAAAAAAATAAATAAATAAATAAATAAAAGAGTATTAGAAACCTTCTTCGGAATACCTTTTTTCATTCCCTTATTATCAGTCATATTAACAAAATTATTCAACCAACTAATCTCATGAAAAGACATTAGTCACCTACAATCTCTTGCAACAACCACTGTTTCCAAAAATGAACCAATAATTAATTGACAAAAATCCCTATGAAAAAACCAAATACTGAAAAATTGTAAACAAAAATATAATTACATACCAGGGCACGCTTTACCAATACATACAATGTATTGGAGATACCCTGCTTGGTTTTTTTTTTTTTTTTTTTTTTGGTTCATGATGCAGCAATGATGAACTTAGCAAGGCCACCTATAATTTCGATGCATACAATTTGATGGGACACAAACACATCTGCAGTCGAAAACTTGCCGAGGTAATAATAATGAGAACGGCCGGGGCCTAGAGGAGAGACTGATATAGAGGGAAATCAAGAAGAGTGTGGGAGAGCCGGCGACTGCGACTCTAGAAACGGGTTTCTAGGCTATACGTATACGATTCTAATCCCGTCCTTAAATTTTACAATTCCATCAATGACATCCTCTCTACCCCTTCTCCCCCTTCATCGCCCCCTTTAACTCTCGGCTTTACGCGAATTCACCCGGCAGCGCAGCGCAGCTATATGTGCCGGGCATCGCATTCATGCTCGAAAATCAACATCAACCGAATTTTTATGGCCCGGGGCTGTTAGCGAAATTGGAGGGTGATTCGAAACTATTTCCAAGGAGGCCTTTCGCTCAATGTCGTCACAACGACGGAACGACACATCGGCAACCCCCCCCCCCTCAAAATACCTCCGTCCCTTCCCTTACATCGATTTCACATAATCACACTCGACTATTGACCCGAACCCAGGTCAGCCCTTCGGAAACTGGCAGAGCAATGGAAAGGGTTTCCTCCCTCACCCCCAAGCCCTCCCATACTTCAAACGCAAGCTCAAAAACGCAAAAGAGCTTAAACTGCTCGGCTGTTCTAAAACATTGATTCCCGTTAAGGAAGGGAAGGGATTTAATCATTTAATGCGAGCGAGACTCAACTTGACTCGATGTAAGGTTATGATAATATTGCGGGTAAGGGATGAGTGGGAGGGGGTGAACGCGTCGGGGGAGCATGAAATAAAATTTGTGACCCGTTTCGAGACTCATAAAATCGGCTGCGATAATCGGCGAATGCCGATATATTCGGGTATTCATCACTTTCTTTCTCTGGTTTATTATCTACCGTTTAGGGGTTTAGGGCTATGACCTCCCGCCAATAAAATGATTAACTATCAATGAACTTTTTTGTTGATATTCCTCGGTATAGGAGGGGGTGCTTTTTCTACGCGCACTTGAGGAAAATGGATGATTCCATTTAGCATGTCTTAGATTAGTGTTACTGCTTCAGCTTCAGATTTTTTTGTTGTTTAATGTCCTTTGTATTTTTTACTTATCTTTATCAGGCGTCTTCTGAAGGTCAAAATTGGTTTATTAAAATCAGCAAATGAGATGCGTCATGTGTAAGTATTCCTCACAAATAAATGTTTATAATTCGGGCTACTAGAATTACTTCTACGTATCATAGTTGCAAATAATTCTTGTATCTTGTAATACTGAAATGTAATTCTGGGAGCCCAAAATATGAATTTTTCTCCGTCCTTAACTGGTCCCGGATCAAAATCAAGTTTCGACCATTTTCTCCTAGGAGCCAATATGAGGGTTAAAGAACCATCCACCCTGAAGCAAAGAATTCGAAAAATTGGCAATTTGTTGGGGAGTTGTTGAGGTGTGAAGACAAAAAAAAAAAAAAAAAAAAAAAAAATCAATTCAGATAAAAATCAACTGCGGACTTAAAACGCCTAGCGATTTCTCGAGGAAGTTGCAGGAGCTTCTCAAGCAAAAACTGTCACGAATTGTCAAAACTATCAAAAACTGTCAAAACTGAGGGGGACATTGGAGCTCCGCAGAGGGGCATTTTTGGACACATGTTCAATGTATAGAAAGTAGTCTTATTTCGGCTCCAAATAAACGCTTTCGAAGTTTTACCCATTGGTTTTGAAACACCCTGTTTAAGAAGAAAAATATTTATAACGTTTCAAGAGAAAAATCACTTACTGCAAAAAACGAGGGAAGAGTCGATGAGGAGAGAGCGCAACAGTTGCCTGAAACATAGCACAAAAAGAAGACAGATTTCAATGGCAATAGACGTAGAGAAAAAAAAGGGAGAGTTCATGGAAATTCCCTTTAAAAATGTACTTTCACGAAAGTAACAGTAATGTTCAACTTCTAAAAACTGACTTTCTGAAGAGTTTCTACTGAATTTTGACACAGAAAGAGGAAACCTGAATTTGACGGATACCTATCGCACTTTCGCAGCCCCCGCGGCAGCGCAAGGGGCCCCGCAGAGACCCTCCCATCCAACCATGAATCAGTGGACTTTTATTTACTGCACTGAAACTGTGAATAGTTAAAGTTGTCAAAATATTCGCCATCACCCCCCTCTCTCTCTCTCTCTCTCTCTCTCTCTCTGTCTCTCTCTCTCTCTCTCTTTCTCCCTCCCTTTTCCCCTTACTCTTTCAATTGGATTCAAGAAAAATTCATTTCCATTCTAAAAGTATTTATAAAATTCAATGAAACTTTAATTTAAAGCAGTCTCCGAGAAATATTTGACCATTATATTTCATAATTTAAAAAACAGTAACGTCAATTTCATAGATATGAGAAAAAATTGTTCGCATTTTGCAGTTTTGCACGGTACGGAGAATCACAAAACATAGGAAAGATAAACATGGTGAGTTCCTTATACAGGGCGTACCAGACCACCCGGATAGGGCATTTTTCTCGAAAACTACAGAACCATAGATGATTTAAAACAATAAAAGTCAGATAGGGAATTGACCCCACATTTTCTGATATTTTCAAAAGCCCTTGATAGCCCCTTGGGGGGTTTTTTTGGGGGGGGGGGGCTCAAACACATTTTTCAAGTTTTCTCGAAAAAGTCTCCAATTAAGGAATCAAAAAATTTTCATAATTGTAAATTAAAGACATTTGGCGACAATTTTGTTCATACAATTTTTTTCAAAAACCCATAATTTTTCGAGTTATTGGAGCTTTTTGGAATTTTTTTGAATCGGCTTTTGTGACCACCCTGTTCACACTTTCTCAAAAAATATTACAGATTCTGAAAAAACAAATCAAGAACTTTCGATTGATGTGCCTTTTGTTTAAATCAGCATCGAAGTTGCAAAATAAAATATTCCAAATGAAAAATACTGGAATATCACGAGTAATTTCAATGTTTTATCAGCTCATGAAATTTCATATATTTGAGACAGTTTCCATTGTTTTTCACAATTTGAAGAAATTTCGGTTATTTCTGATCTTGAAATTATTCTGAATGCTGCAATAATTCGTACATTTACATAACAATGAATCACTTGAGAGCATTCACGTGGGTTTGGTGACCTGCAATTTATTTTGCAGTGCCATTTTTTGCCTCAGTACCTATTATAGTAACTAATAGAAACAGTGCGAGCTCCTTTTTTTTCTCTCTCTCTCTCTTTTTTTTAAATGCATCGACGACTTTGAAAATAGGTGAGACGTTTAAAGTCACCCTGTTTTCAGTCTTAAACAGAAAAACAGCAATAAGTAATAATGATTTGATAGCGCTGACAAAACCTTGGGTAGAAAAATAATCCAAGAAAAGACTATCTGGTAGAGCAAACCAAATCTTCTGTTTAACTAACCAAAGGTTGCATGCTCTTAACTTACGATATTTCACCCAGCAAAATTTCTTTACAAAGGCGTACAAAATTTAGAGCTTCGGTTTGCTTTACTAAGGTCTTTTGATGGGCAATTTTTCTACCAACGGTTCCGTCAGCGCTGCCAAAGGTATTTTTTCTGTTTTTTCTGTGTAGAAATCTTTGATTCCGACTTGGGCAAAATTACGAGCCGTTGAGAGTATCAAGAATGAAAAGCGAAGTCGCAGCTGCAAGCTCGAAAAAGCATACACAGTTTCAATCTGAATCTACTAGCGACCGCAAGCTTAGACAGTCAAGAATGTCGGCGGAGCGCAGAAGCAGTGGCGAGGCGTGCGATTTGGCAACGTTCTTTTTTCCCACTTAAACTCATTATAGAAAGGTCGAAATGCCTGGTCATCGCCGATGACTGCAGCGTTCGACCTTCTTGGTGAATTTAAATGGAGAAAATACATGGTTGCCAAATTTCACGCCTCGCCACTGCGCAGAAGGTCGCTTTGATTACACGGATTCGCCACTCATCTTGAATTCTTGACTGCCAAAAATTTTGCGTTCGATAGTACTTATTGTGCCCTGATACTATTTGGAGGATTCGCGGTGGATCAATCATGACGAACGTGTATTTCAGGTAAAGATAAGTCTGAGCGAATCCATCATCAAACTTTGCGAGCATCGGTGAGAGCACGTAAAATTGATGCGCAAGCTTTGCAGAAACAAGTAAAGTCAGTGCGGTTACACTGTCTTGCTAAAATAACTCTTTTGACAGAAACCGTTCGTTCGGTAGCTTTACACGTTTCAGTGACGCAACTGCTACGACAGATATCGAAGTCAGCGGCAAGTCTTGTCACCATTAACCAGCACCGTGGCATACCCCTATACATGTGCACGGGAAAAAAAAGGCTGATTGAATTTACCATGAGCATAGCTGATTTTAACTGATGAAGTATGGTAAATTTCACAATAATATGGTAAATGCAACGTACCTTGTGGTAAATTAAGGTAACATGTTGGTGTATTTTACCATAATCTGGTGAAATTTACCATACTTGATAGCAGACTCCAAAATCAGCTATGCAGGTGGTAAATTCAACCAGCCTTTTTTCCCGTGTGAATGTCGTCAGAGAAAGCGCGGAATCGGTAGATAAAACTTTTATACATCAATAATTTTAACCTAACTCTTTTACATCAATATTTTTTACCACGTAAATGACGTCAGTAAAAGCGCAGATTTGGTAGAGTCAGGTAAAACTATTTAGAAACAATTTTTTTTTTACCATGTGAATGACGTCAGAAAAAGCGTAGATTAGGTAGAATCAGGTAAAACTAATTTGTACTTACAATTTCTTCAGTAGGAACTAGTACGTAAATTGAAATAGCATCGAACTGCAATGACGCCAGAAAACACTTTTCAGTTTTCAATAAATGTACACACATGTCGATATTTTGATACAACCAGTAGGGCACCGAGATATACTGTAGTTAGATAAGGAGATCAATCCCCCTCTTTCTATATCATTTTTCTACTAATACATTCAAAGGGAAGATGAGAGGAGCTACGAAAGATCCAAGTTGCGCTATCTAATGACATACCGTTTGAAAAAGAAGAAGAAGAAATTCAAAACTGGAAACCATGGAGCAATCGGAGGTATCAATCGTTTCGCGTTCTTGAGGTATCGAACGACCGAACGTGTCAAAGAAGTTTGCTTCTGACATACAGGGTGTACCAGACGACCCGGATCAGGCATGTTTCTCGAAAATTACAGAAACAAATGATTTGAAACAAAAAAGTCACTTAGGAAATCAACCCCAAATTTTTCATTTTTGATATTTCCAAAATCCCCCAACTTGGGCCCACTTGGGGGGGGGGGGGGGTTCAAACACATTTTTCAAATTTTCTCGAAAAAGTCTCCAATAATGATATAAAAATTAGTTTAAATTCTTCAAGTAGAGGCAATTGCCGACATTTTTTCCCCATAAACTTTTTCCAAAAACCCCCAATTTTTGAGCTATGGGGCCTTTTTTGAATTTTTTTGAACAGGCCTTTGTGACCACCCTGTTGTGAAATTCTCAAAAATATTGACAGATTCTGAAAGAGTAGATCAAGACCTTTTTCGATTGATGTGCCACATGTTACCTCTATGTGAAAAAACAAGGTGTTTTTCGCCAAACCAAAATTTTGGTGCTTAAATGGCAGAATTGGCTCGATTCCATGGTTTGTGCCATTTGAGCCCCACAATTTTGGTTCGGCAAAAAACATCTTATTTTTACACTTAAAGGTGACATGTGCGGCACATCAATCGAAAAAGGTCTTGATCTGCTCTATTCAGAATCTGTCAATAATTTTGTGAATTTCTCAACAGGGTGGTCACAGAGGCCTATTCAAAAAAATTCAAAAAAGCCCCCATGGCTCAAAAATTGGGGGTTTTTGGAAAAAGTTTATGGGAAAAAATGTCGGCAATTGCCTCTACTTACTGAAGAATATAAACTAATTTTATATCACAATTGGAGACTTTTTCGAGAAAATTTGAAAAATGTGATTGAACCCCCCCCTCCCCCAATGGGCTCCAAGGGGCAGTTGGGGGCTTTAGAAAATATCAAAAATGAAATATTTGGGATTGATTCCCAATCTGACTTTTTGTTTCAAATCATTTGGTTCAATAGTTTTCGAGAAAAATGCCTGATCTGGGTGGTCTGGAACACCATGTATTTGCATAAAGAAAAACTGGAGCGCAAGAATGTTCCCTAAAACCGTGTTGCCGTTTCACAGAATTCCTTCCATTTTTTCCTATGATATGAAACTGTCAAAATGTATGCGAAATTTGACAACACTGTTTCAAAACGAGCATTTATAAGTTTGGCATCAACGTTTTCACCGCCCGATTGAAGAAAACTCTTTATTTTCAGAAGCAGGAGCAGTAGAGGAGGCCCCTTGGGAATGTCCCTGATAAATCTATAATAGGTGGTCGTTTAAATCCTTGAAGCCACACTTGCGAGTTGCGTTTCCTCGTAAGTTTATTATAATGACGTTGGAAAATGATAATGGTTCTGATAAAGGGTATGAATAATAGAAAGAAATCGGAGTTATCAGTGAGTGAACTCGAATTACCGGTCCGTGGAAACTCGTAAAACATATCAAGTTCGTATATGAAATCGATGTTAGCATGCTGCTTGCGCTCATTTGAGACTGGTAAAGGGGGGACGAAGCCGGAAAATCGGATAAGGATACAGGGTGATTTATGATATGAGCATACGTTAACTATCGACGGGTAATTCGATATACTAGTAAACATCGAAAAAATTTAATACATCTAGCTTGAGATACTTAACGATTTTTGCACTTCATTTTTTATTACTTATTCATTTTTGTTTTGTTAATTTTTTTTAATACAAGCCTGGAGTACTGGCGATTAATCTGCAATAATTGACGCGTTAGGAAAATACAAAAACAGACACCGAATTAATCAGGGGACCTGTGGTGATTTATCAAATCGTGATCGTATCGAGTCCCTAGCAACTAGCGATTGCTGGTTACTCTTATTGAGGGTTTGTATTTTAAGTTGTCATTCCGATAGGAACCTTTATTACATCTCTGTGGTTTGCCGATGGCTCCGAAGCTATCGAACGCACATTGTAGCGATTACAGAGTTTCTATAAGACTGATATCGTAATCGTATCGAGTCGATATCGAATGCGTGATAGATATCACGCTTCTAAGTGGTTTATCTTCAACCCGTATAGTCACCGATAGAACTATTTTCATAATCCACTGTTATACTTGTGAAAATGTATAAGTAACCTTTACTACAACCGGTTGAATAAACCGATGGATTGTGGACGTAGAGTGTCATTGAAGGGTGGAATAACTGATGGATTGTAGATTGCCATTGAAGATCCGTAAAACGGCAGCCCTGCTACAGAGACAGAGAGTACTTCAAGGAGTTGAGTAAATGAATGAAACACTAGATGCGGCTATCGGATCGCTTTGAACGTATCTTGATGATGTTGCTGTAGTAACGCGATTATTACACGACGATTAACACTATATCTCGACTTGTTTCACGACGGCGGTGGCAGAGCTCAGTGGCACGAAAATATGTAATTTCCCGGACACAATTTTACGAAAGCAGATCAAAATAATTATGAAAAGTGAATAGCGAGATATCTTAAATATGCGTAAGCTTGTTCATTTCAGAGCTAAAGATGGGCCAAATGAAATGGTTTTCACAAGGAAATATCAACAGTACAATGTTTTTAAAGCAAGATAAATGCAACTTTTTATGTCCGGAAAAATCCGTCTTTCGACCCACTTAGCATTGGAGGAATCGAACGACCGCAACACGCGGCGCGGCCGGGCGTCTTTGTTCGTGGCTAGATCAACATTCATCAGATAAATCCAACGTCAAACTAAACGAGGGAACGCATAGGGTTGCTTTCAGTTGTTCCTACTGCTGAAATCAAACGCGGTTGCTGTATCGTCCTTAATTTGGTTGCACATCCATAAATGGTCAAAAACTGTGGACTTTTTGAGCAGCCCTACGACGTGATAATATTTGGAACGAAACCGACTCTGGGTTCATCTTAAAATTGAGAAAAGCACTGATCGTTCAGGATCGTATTAATGACTGCTTAGTAGAGGTCGTTTTGAGAGAGCTCGACGATCATAAAGGGGTGTATGTCCATGTCCGTCTTCCGCACTTGATATGCCGTCATCGTCAACGCAACCAGCAGAGACAATGAATGTAGGTTTTGTAGGTACGTCATTTGCGTGGATTTACGTCGCGACAATCTGCCCAGGAGACGGGAATACGCCCATTCCCGCATGTATGGAAAGAAATGCGTAAACAGTAAACTTTTTGAAACAATCGCAATTGAAAACTAATTTTCCTCTGGATTTCCTAAAAAAAAGTCCACTAGATCTTAGGAGTTGTCGGAGTGTTTGCTTACAAACATACAGTCGGAGGGGAGGGGGTGTAAAGCTCATTCAAAGAATAATCGTAAAATTTTGATAGATTTGGTTCCCGCAGGAGGGGGTGGGCGACACTAATTATCCCTAGATTCTGATCAAACTTGGTATAAAATAACAAGAGCCACACTGAATTAACTTACAATCATTATCAAGTACCCACACTGAAGCCGAAGGGACTTGGGCTCGGTTATGAATGCAGAAATTGCCAAACTGTTTTGCTCAACGAAAGAAAATTTCTGAACTATTCACACATTATTAAGAACAGTACTGAAAATTTTCGATTTCATTATTTTTGTTGAAACTGGCAAAGTATAAACCTCTAAGACATAAAAATGTTCAATTAAGCTCTAATTTTATACATTTCTGCTCTCTATAATTGATCATTAAAATCCAGGCAAAGTAAAACTAAAACTTGGATTCTTTTTTGTATATAAAATACCAATGTCAGTCAAATCTTAAGATGAGATTGGGATTCAGAACTTTAAAATTAGGAATAGAACATGCCTCATACATGATCAGTCACACAATATTGAGCGCTACCTTTTTTGCGCGATAGCAGTGAATTCTATCCCATAGTGGTACGGAATTTTATCCGCGTGTTCCCAACGCCACAACCGAAATCACGATTCATTTTGATATCCACCCTGCAACTGCTCTATTTGAACCTCATATTGCAATTTGCAATCCATATTTCGTAGCGCGTTTATTTATGTACCCCAAACTTCGATGGCTTTTAGGAATGATCTGAGTAACGTTTCTGGTGATTGGTGGAAAATCATTGGGGATTCGTAAACATCAGTTACATGGGAGCTCTTTCGTATCTTGGCTGGAACTTAATTAACATCGCAAGAAAGCCTAACGTTGAAAATCACTACTGTGCCACGATTTAATTATAAATACCTAATCCTTTAGCGATTGTGCTTCGAATTGCTTAGGTTTGGATAATTTGAGGAGGGGATGGGCAAACTTGTTGCCAGGCAAATGGTATTCGCAGTCAGGAGCAAGATTGATTCTACTCCTTCTTTGATGAGACGCTCTGCGTGGGGAATCAAGCGAAATGAAGTGATTACATGCTGCACCAAAAACTGCAGACTCGGCACGTGGTAAAGTTCTGATTCTGAATGCGTTTGCGCCATTTCGCGACCAATCGACCATTCAACATTTCTTGGACTGGAGTGTTTCCTAATGTAGGTGCTCATTACTTTTAAAGTTATACAGCCCTTATCGATTAAGTGTTATTGACGTGGTTCCAGGCAAGATTCCACCGACCATAATCAGAAACGGGCAATCACAAATCTTACGTTGATTGGGTAGAATAATTGTCTAGAACTCTACCCCTACAGTATTATTTTTTGAGACTCGTTCCAAATCAATGCTGCCGTTACGAAATTTTAAGACAAGTTCTTCATTCATAACGACAATTGCACCGGTGGCGGTGCCCGAAAATATTGCATCAGTTTAATTAAAAGATATGACTGCATTTAAAAGAAATGATCAAACCTGTAATATTTTCAATTATCACTGGAATCACAGTTAAACGAAAATATTTCACAACAGCACTGGTCCAGATAGAATATGGTTGCAAAAGTGCGCCAAAGACCAATCAAAAACGAGCGTTCGCAACTTTGCGTACACTTTAAAAAATTTAGATTCACGAAAACAGTCCTCTTTACTATACATACAATACAAATTCAGTATTCATAATTAAAACTAATAAAATACACAGATGACAGAGTGAACACGAAACGGGCTTCGAACATCCAAACATGAATCCTAGCCTAGGGAATATGATCACTCTTCCACAGAAACGTAAACAGGAGGGTCACTTACATTCGGACCAAACCCAGCGACACTCTCTGCCTTGAAATATCATCCCAGAATTCATTATCGCAAGTCTTTTGGAAGTTCGGCTCTTCGGGTCCACGTCTCATTAATAATCGCCTCATTTCTACTATACGCTCAAGCTCTGTCGAACGCATGTTAATCTGACAATTTATGAATGTAATAGCCGATTGTGTGTGGAAGAAAACTATGAGAAGAAAGTTTGAAAGAGAAGCGGATGAGATTTTCACAGGCGATGGCAATAAAAACTTTTTGTGATGTGTGTCAATGGATGTCTCGCAAATAATAAAGAATGCTCAATCCTTTTCATTGCCAGCGATGGAGATGGAGCAGAGCTGCTCTAAAGTGACGCGATTTATAAACAAAACATCAAAACGTCGGCATTTCGAGTCAATCAAGGGTTTTATGCGACCCAGCCACCGCGACCGACCGACCCCGACCGCTGTAGATGCTAATTGTCTGCGGCGCTGTAAATATTCGATTGACACGTTCAGTTCCTGCGAAATATCGAATCAAGTCAGCCTCTCTCCATTTCTCAGCATGATGCTTCATTGATAATAGAGTATCCTCCATAGTTATCTAGCAAAGGAGATCCCCCCCCCCCAATAACTTCTTCTGCACGCTTACACAAGAAGTCTCAGGGTTAAACCAACAAACTTCGAGAGTCAAATACTTCTATGTAAGACCTTTTTCCCCCATAAACATGATTCCAAAAAGTCCTCTTTTTTAGCTAGCCCCCTCCCCCCCCAAAGTTTCGACCTATTTATGTGTTTTTTTTATTATTATTATTATTCCTTTTTTCCCCAAATTTTTGTTTTGATTGTTACACAGCATCCACAATGGAATCGGCTCGGGCGAAAACGGCCGTAGTCCATTTTTGTTTTTTTTTTTTTACTTCGTAAGCGCGTATCATTTTTAAGGATGAGCTGGGTTTGTGTAAGTACCAATCAGACTTGTTCCGTGGCTTTTTTCTCCTGTTTATTTTGTTTTTCGTTGTTGTTTTTTATAGTTTTGCTTTGTTTTTTTGTTTGTATGTTTGTTTGTTTTTTTTTGTTTTTTTTTTGTTTTTTTTTTTTTTTTTGTTTTGTTTTTTTTTGGTTTTTTTTTTTTTTAATTTACTACCTTTTTTTCCTTTTTTGAGTATTTATCTTCTCAAAAAAAAATATTTTTATCATTGTGGTGAAGTACTGAAAATGTGCAATAGGAGGATACGTGTTTTTCTTCAATGAAACGGGAGACTTCTTAACACTTAAAACATAGTAAATCAATGGATAACTACGCTCAAATTATCGAGGAGAGCTGGATTTTACAAAGATGATTTACAACATCTTTGTTTGAGAATACATTGGTTTTCTTTCCTCCCACTTTTTTTCTATCCAATCCAGTCGTTTGCTGTGAAATCAAGGCAAAACGAACCACCTTATTTGGGCGGCTGACTCCACTACTTTACTGAATACTTATTTATTTGTTCAATTATTTACTTTACTACTTATTTCTTTTGTCACCTGCAAGTCCCTCTGTACTGAGGGTTTGCACTTTTGCGGGTATCTGCAGATCACTGCCGCGCATCAAAACCTTTGTAAGGTAGGTGACCCAAAGGTGGCCATACCTAAGCTTGGAGCCAATTTGCACGAATAAGGAATGAGAGAGAGAAAAAAAGAAATACGTCAATTTACTCTTCAGACAGTTGGCTATCATATACTGATTTCATTTTAATAATTTTGTTTTGTTTTTGGGATTTTTTTTGCATTTGAAAAAAAGTAGGGTTTTGACATCGCGCAAAACGTGCACCTAAAATGGCCACCCCTGATATTTTTGATGCACCTAAGGTGGCCACCCCCTTTCAAATTTCATGAATACGCATTTGAATGCTATTGTTTCGTTCACAGATGGAATCGGTACCTTTGTTTAATCAAAAATTACAATGATAATGATAAAGTTATAATGTTTAAGGGGGTTTCAACCCTTTTTGGCCCCCTTACATTTTTTCTTTTTTTTATCGCTAATTTTCCCATCTATAATTGATGATAATATTCCAAAAATGGTTGTTAATAGTAATTAATTAGCTGCTGATAGTATAATTAGTTCATATTTACTAATTACCATTACAGGAAATTATAAACTAAATATATAAGTATCCATCAGGGAGTCAACGGGGACCATAAGCACCAGTGAGTGCAAATAAAATAGAGGGAGGAAAACTTATTTTTTCATCTTTTCCGTGAAAATTTATATTCAGCGGAATTTGTATTTTTCTTCACTCCTTTTTGGTCCAGTTGTGCGTTTTGACACCTTTTGCTAATGATACCGGCCTATGATTCGTTAAAATTAATTTTTCACCTACCGTAGGTCAATATAAACATGTTACAAAAACGATCGGGCCACCTTAAGAGCACCAGTCAAACCACGTGTTTACACAAATATTTGCTGATATCGTCAAAACAGGTAAAGTTTACGAAAAAATAATCATGACTCATGAAAGAGGGGTAAATAAGCATTTAAAAAATGTACAACAAGTCAAGATTAAATTAGTTTAAAGGCTTCGCTTTTACGCTTGTTTAAGGCCTTATTGTAAGAAGGCCTGACAAAATGGTGACCACCCTTTTCCGCACCGACTGAATCACCCGACACACTTGATTTTTGGTATGGGGGAAGCAATAGCATCCTGTTACTCAGCACTAACGCCATCCATTGTCAATTCATGAAACTAACGGAAATAAACGGGGGTGGGCCACCGTAAGAGCCGGGCCACCTTTGGGTCACACACCTTATGTTCTGTTTACTTAATACTTTCGATTTACTAACACTTGCTCTTTTCTGTTTATAGGCTGTGGTTGGTTGCTGCACGCTTGCATTAATAAAGTATTATTATAGTATGTGTAGCAGTCGAGTGATCGTCTTAGAATTATTATTAATTTGTTTCGTCCCCCCCCCCCCTCCCCAAGGGTTATCTGTCATTATTAAAACTCCAGTAGTTCAGACTCAACGTCGCTGGGAAAACGAACCTTTGTGAACAATTAAAGTGGCCCAAGAGTTAAAGGTACAGGCAATGATACAGTTTGCTCAAAAGAAAAACACGAATACGTCAGGTTGCCTATATTCAGCCTTTGATTCAGTCTCAATAGGCACGGTTCGAAAGAATGAGAAGTGGACTAACTACTGGAAGCCACAACATTACACATGTTGGCGTTAAAGACACACGACACTCAGTTGGTGACAAAGAATTTAAGTAATCGTTGCAATCAACACGATCGTTCAAATCGTGATTTTCAAAGACACAGTTTCTCAGCACGGGCCCTTACTTTTAACCCCGCGCTCGCCGAGTGTTTAACTCAACTTCGATTCAAACCTCTTCATTTCCTCATTTCCTCATCGATTAATTTCTTTCCTTCTGATTGTATCTCAGTGTTTCGGCGATAATGAGCTCTCGCCATAGAATGGAGGTAGGAAGGAAGAAAGTTTCGGCATTTATTAACGTTTAAGGATAGGAATCAAACAATCGAAGCATATTCATCTTAATTCAAAAGCGACATTTTTTTCGTTTGTCAGATATCGCTAGGCACGCCTCATCAAGGTAAGATAACATAAACGGTGGGCTGAAAAGAGAGGCAAAGAGCCAGATCATGCTTCAAAATTCGTAGACTACATTAATTTAAAAGGGGCTTCTGAAGGCTTTCACAAGTAAAGACAGTCACAGTAGAGAAGAGAGATACCGAATTAAGAGAAAGGTAAAGGGGAGGAGGAGAGAGATAGATGAATTGAAAGATGAAGAGATAGGGAAAGGAGTGGATGAAGAGGAGTAGAAGATGAAGGAAAACAAATGTCTCAATCAGAATTAGACGTAGACCGTGTTTTCAGGTGACGGGTAATTTATTTTTTACAGGTCTGCACGCCCTGAGAGAACGGGGGCAGAATCTGTGAGAAATAACTAGCCGTGTTTTTCCTCTATTTCACGCGGACTATAGTTTATCAACATGGCGCGGCGGCGACCGGCGCGCGCGGCGCATCGGATATTTTTGAGATGACGACTAGCTACTTCGAAAGCGTTGCCTCGGCCTCCACACAATAATTGAGGCTGTCTAAAACAGTAGATGTGTTTTTCCCAAAAAATTATAGTTACGTATGTAACAATGGAGCTGTTGTAAACTTTTGCTACAGACTTATTTATAGGTGAATATGGGGTAATACTCTGTAAAAATAACGATTAGCTCACTAAAAAATCACGAAATCCACTCCTAGACTCACAAAATGCTTTTAAATGCGAGACCGTAATGGCGGCCGAGGCCGCGGTTTTCTTATGGCAATTGTATGCTTCTTCTTCTTCTTGTGTGGTGTTGCGAGAACACCTCTTGTAGATGGCGCTGGTTGAAGATAGGGAACCCCAATGAAAACCGCGACCCCGGCCGCCATTACGGTCTCACGTTTAAAAGCATTTTGTGAGCTTGGGGTGGATTTCGTGATTTTTTAGTGCGCTAATCATTATTTTTTTGGGTATAACCCCATAATCATCTACTTATTAATAAGCCTGTAGCAAAAGTTTGCAACAGCTCCATTGTATCAGAACGAGTCTTTTTCACTCTTTTACTACAGCAATAAGTAGCATATGTATATTCCCGAATTAGTTTACTCAAACTAACCACTGATTACATTCAGAACCTTCAAAATCCGTTCATTGAGAGGTGCGTGGCTTTTTCAAATCCATTAGTATAACCAGCACTTTTGGACTTACTATATAGTAAACAATTAGGTAAATGGTAGTCATTCCTTAGTCCTGTAATTCTAAGCGTTGATTATACATATGATTCCATGCGTCTGTTGCGATGGGGCAGTTGCAAGGGTCCGAAATGTTGTGGTTTTTATAAAGAAAATGAAAGTCCTTGATGAGCTGAGAACAACGATGCCTTTGGTTTCTAAGTAAGTCCCTTTATTCCGGAGATGGGATTTTGGAAAAAAAAAAAAAAAAAAAAATAGTTTTAAAAGGGAATTCGGCACGACGCACACGATGCGATGTTTTAAAACTTTACACGTGTGTATCTCCAAGACCGGGGCACTTAGGAAAAAACTAAAGGCATCACTGTTCTCAGCTTATTGAATACTATCATTTTCTTCATAAAAACCACATAATTTTGACCCTTGCAGCCTTTTGCTACAGTGTTCAAGAGGGTTGATTCCTGCGTAACATCACGTAAAAATTACATTGAAAGCATCAAAAAGTCTCAAATTCACTCATAAACTCACAAAAGGCGTTTTGGGAGAGATCCGAGACGGCAGTCAAGTGAGCGGATCACAATGGGGGAGTCCAGAGGCGGATTCAGGGGGCGACATGGGGACACGTACACCCCCCCCCTCTTTAAAAGCCTTAAATGTTGCCCTTTTTCGACAGAAAATAGCTCTTAACTGCATTCCTGATGCAACGCTCCAAAATTTTCTACTTCATCACGGAAAAAAAAGATCAGTGAAAATAACCATACGGATACCTGATTTTGGCACCTGCTAGATGTTATGGTAAACTTGGCCAGAAGTATACTATGTTTTGACTAGGTACTAGGTGATGTTACCTGATTGCATGTCGAATTTACTCAAAGTATCGGTAAATGTACCATACTTCTGGTCAAGTTTACCATAACATCTAGCAGGTGCCAAAATCAGGTATCCGTATGGTTATTTTCACTGATCTTTTTTTTCCGTGATGACGCGTGCCCGCGCCTGGTTGCCCCCTCCTCCCCAACCCAGAAAACCGGTGTGGATCCGCCTGTGGAGGAGTCCCGCCTAATTGCAGCTTTTTCCATGTATGATGAGCTACTTTTCTCGGAATAGAAAGCTGTGATTAGATGTGACTCTCCCATTTGTGACCCGCTCATCTAACCGCCATGTTGGAATTTGGTTGAACGCTTTTATTGAGTTTTGGAGTCACTTTCCGAACTTTCAGAGGCTCTTAAAGTTATTTTCTAGTGATGTTACACCAGTGCGAGCCGATCATTTACTTCATCTTTAAACCGATCGTTAAGACTGCGTATGAGTGATTCTATTGGTCGAATATTGTAAAACTTAGCCGTCTCTATGGTAACTGTCGAGCACCGTGCACAGGTGCCACAGACCTAGGTAGCCCTTAGATAAGTAACAAATAATTATAACCAAAAAAAAGTCTGTCAACCTATCAATATCGAAGAGTCTTACGGTAAGAAATAAAACATGTCAAACCCCCTAAACGCGAATCATTAATCATTAAAATAGTAAAGTATCAGTTAAGTCATTGTTGTGCATTAAGTGCTCAACAGTAACCATCGTTACAGTGTACGTTTTTTAAAGGTTACTCATGAATAGCCTTTATAAAACGAGACTCTTAACGATGGTTACCATAGCAACAGTCAAGTTTTACAATTTTCGACCAATAGCATCTCTCGTAGACTGTTTTAACGATCGGTGTAACGATAAAGTAAATGATCGGCCTGTTGGTCATGTTTCGATTCAACCTTTTTATGGATGGATGATATTATTTTTCGAAGTTCTTAGGCCAGTCCGATAAATCAATAAAAGTTCCGACAGAAGTTGGAAAAATGAGTAACTTTTTCCAGCACTAACTTAAACTCGTCACGCTTACTATCTAAAGATCCAATGAAATCCACACCCCGCCGATACATTATTTTTTTGAATTAAAAGCAGTGAATTGCAACTCAGAGTACATGTATAAGCTCTTTTAAAATGTCAAGTTTGCGCAAGAAGGCTCGGTATTCATACAAAATAAAGAATAAAACTTCATCACAGAATTCAAAGATAAGGATATAAAGGGAGGTAAATTTAACAAAGGAGTAGATTCCGATGAGGAGGAAAATACCTAGAGAAGAAGAAGGATAACAAAGAAAGGACAAACAACGACCTCTGTGATTTTTTAATCGCTATTTCGCCTTCGAGCGATTGACTTAAAATTAATACAAAATCTACTGTACCAATACACAACCTATTGCACGCTAGATATAGCTTTTTGCTGTTTAAGTTTACCTCGAACGTTGAAAGCAGCGAGAATCTATGCCACCATGAACGTAAGAATAAAGAAGTGAAAATATTTCATATCATGCCATGTGTGTCAATCTTTTGAGAAAGCCAGATTTTTGAAAGTAGTGTCAATGTCTCTAAATCAATAGATAGGGACTTTAGTTTGAGGTAATTACATAGCAATTAGTTTCTTAACTCACCACCGGTTCAACTTATGTGACCAAAATCGGTGCAATACGTGGTTATTCTCGAAAAATCGCTGCGAGGCCTGCGAGAGTGCCTGAGGGGATGATTTAAAGGAAGATCTGTTTATGATTATTTCCGGGGTAATTAGGATCTTTACTTGGCAATTTTGACAAATTCAGAAAATCTTGAGACAGGCTACCATGCTTGCTAGTACCGCATGCCACTGAATTAAGTAATGATGTCAGAGGTACTTAACGCATAAAACGGAAAACGATATTCTAGATTGAATCCATCGATATATGATGCACGGGTTCGTAATGCTATGAGCTTTGTTTACGTAATTTGAACCCAGGCAATGATATGATATCGATTATTTACAGGTTTGCAAAGGCAGTTCCAGGAGAGGGTTTCAAGTACCCCCAACATAATTATTTGGAAAATACTTTAAATGAGCGACGTTTCGGTCAGATTTGCAGAGGCAAACAAAGGGACGGTTCTTACTGCAATAAACCTCATCATCACCATAAGTTATTGTAAGAGGCAAAAATTAAAGGGGGGGGAGGCCATCACTTATCAACACCCCTCTGCCCTCCCCCTCTCCACAATTTTGGACCCACGGACCAGCCATGAAAGTTTGGATCATTCAGCCCTCTTTTCATCAGTACATTCGATTCACAGCATTTCAAAAACCATGTCAATACTTATATTGTTAGTTTTGATTATTGCGATAAACCAAGCCACCCTATCAATAAACCTGGTTACTTTACTGTATAGGATTTTCCTAAAACAGGCTGAAATGTCTGTTTTCGTGAAGTTTAAGCTCGAAAAACAATGCCAAATGTAGCATTGACAATTCTCAAAATCAACTGCATAATTTGAGAAAAGCTTTAAATAAGCGGTTATCCTGGCGCTGTAATACCTACAGGCTCAATGATAAGGCACTTCTAAAATTCGACATTTTCTTCAGTGATGTCTTTTGTAATTTTAAAGAAAATTACGCCCAAATTAGGACTAGTAAGGAGGATATGATTAAATGGTACCTGCGTTGCAGTGCACCTTTACCACTCTTTTAATCAAATGAAGGAATTAGTACAGGAACTTTTCAATGCTACCATCAATTTTCAACTATGATTTTACAACTAAATCTATAGATATCTATAGGACTTTCATTAGTCCTTTTTGTTTGATGTAACTACAACACAATGAAAATCGGCGTCTTTGAAGGCTTGGATAAGGTCATGATCAGTGGCGTAGCGTGCAATTTGGCAACGTTTGGATGGTGTTCATTTAAACCCATGTAAAAAATCGAATGCAAAGGTGTTCACCGAACACCCAGTAGTTCGATCATTTCCATGGGTTTAAATGGACACATTACAACGTTGCCAAATTGCACGCTACGCCACACGGTGGATCGAGTCAATGGGAGGGGTCGGACATCGCGCATCACGCACTTCGTTTCCTCTAAGTATGGACCTTTTCGGAGCATGTAATTCCTCAGAAATTTGTTACCTTATGTATTTTTCGTCGTAGAATCCGTTTTTGATGATATTTTTTGCAATTTCTGAGTTTTAAAATGTATTTTGACACATTTTCTCGTCATTAGTGGACACGGTTTGCTCAAAACACACATTGCACGCGTCTAATGCGGTACTGAACGGCTGAAAGAAGCAGATAATAAGATAGTAGGCAGTTTTTGTAGATTCGTGGCGTATTTATTCGAGGGGGGGGTCACAAGTAGGCGGTTTTTGTAGATTCGTGGCGTATTTATACGAGGGGGGGATCACAATTTCCTCACTACTAATGTCACATTACTCCTTTGCTAAACAATTGTTAAGGTGAATCCTCAGCGACCTGTAGTAAGATTCTCATCCGCTAGATAACGCCACTGTTCCGCGCTCCAGAAACCATGCTTTTTCCGCCTTTAATCGTTAATTGCGGGAGCTAGAGTTAACTTTTCGAAAATGTAAGAACGTTGCGTTGTAGATCAAATCCTAAGGAAAATTTTAAGACCATTCCGAGCTTTCTACGATCAATTTTTCGGGTAGATAATATTGGCAGCGAATTGTAAGTTTGAAGGTTTTATTCGAATTTGTACGAAACTGCCATGTCGCAGTGCCGCGCGGATCGCACGAACGAAGTTGAAAGAGGACGAACGAAGAACACTAGGCGGAGGGGAGGGAGTCGCGGACCAGCTGACATAGCAGAGACTCGCTCCGTCTCGTTTCCTTTCGCATTCGCCTCCCCCCTCCACTATTTGCAGAAGCTATCGCGTATTTCTTTTCGTTTTCGGTTTGATAGAATGAACGATGTGTAGATTGTCGGGATTGTCCATCTACTTCATCTCAACCATGATCTCAATTTCACAGCCACCACGGATGACACGAATCTTCACTCTTCTTCCTGATTTCGAGTGACATCGTGACCCAGTGTTGCTTGCAGAGGCGTAATCTTAGGGTGGGGGGGGGGGATTTTTGCCCCTTTAATATTTGGGGGGGAGTATCATTTTGTCCCCCCCTAATAATATTATGAAAAAGGGGAGGGAAATAGGGGGAGGGAGAAACGAAAAAGCGGAAAAATACAAATAAATAAAGAGACAATGGAATAATTACAGGAAACGAGAAGCAAAAAATGGCAAGAATAAGTGGCTCTATTTTACCATGAAACTGCGCCTAAGTAAAGTAAATCAAGAAAATATACATTGAGTCTACTAACTACTGTTCTGTCGGTTGGTTCTTTTTGAAAGATGCAATTGCTTAAAATATAGTCTGAGAGAACCCGAATACCCCCAGACCCCCTCTTACTGGAAGGAGTCCCCCCAAGATTCCCCAAAGTTACAGGAAAGAGTCCCCCCCCCAGATTCCCCAAAGTATCGGTCTATTTGCTTCCCCTTCCCCACAAAAAGAATCACAAATTTTACGCCACTGAGCGGAACATTACATTTACTGCGGTTTTAAA
Source organism: Trialeurodes vaporariorum (assembly GCA_011764245.1). Lineage (NCBI taxonomy): Eukaryota > Metazoa > Arthropoda > Insecta > Hemiptera > Aleyrodidae > Trialeurodes > Trialeurodes vaporariorum. The sequence continues at coordinate 33,997,938 of VMOF01000001.1, forward strand.
TTTCCAGAAGACTTCTAACCGTGAGGAACAGTTTCCCAAAGCCTAGAAATATCAGCTTCATTAAAAAGCTGAAAGTCTAAACTGAAAAATTCCATTTTTACTTGAGAAATGAAGGAAATAAACATAAAATCTATTTTTCACTTGTTTAAATTTGATGGCATTTTTATGCGATAACATTGCTTAAAATAACGTCTGAGAGAGCCTAAATTTTCAAATTTTACCGAAAGAGGACCCCCGGACTCTCCTCCCACTGGGGGGGGGGGTCCCCTCCAGACCACCCATAGTGAATTTCTCAAAATTTCGTTTGCCCCCCCCCCCCATAAAAATCTCAAGTTTACGCCACTGGTTGCATGCAAAGAGTAAAAAAGAATCCCAATTGAATTGAGATCTAGCGTGGTCAATGCAGATAAGAGTTCCTCTGATTGGCTGAAAAATATGGAGGGAAATGTGAGTGTCCAAACTTGGCATCATGGAAATTAAGATGAAGTTTTAGACCTTCCTTTGAGGTTCAAAAATGTTGCCCTCTCAGGGCAATTTTTTTGCGGGTAGGTAACCATGTCTTTGTCCAATGTCCATGGTCTCTGAGGCAGAAATTTGAGCGTTCTTCCGACTGCGTCCTTTTCTCATAAGATTGGATAGGGCCACCCTGTAAACCTTCGGGTCCCACGACAAATTATGAGTCCGTACCATCGGCACGTAGCCACTATATCAAAACTAAATTACCGGTTGCCTTGCAGATACTCTTCTCCCCCATTTAAGATTAGACACAGTTCATAACTAACAAATAAATAATAAAAAAAAAAAAATAAAAAATAAAAAACGAAACTAAATATTAACTAAAAAAAAAAAAAAAAAAAGAAAGTGAAAAAAATAAGAATGTATCCCCCAACAAAGGGCCCCCCTCACACTTTTCCAGGGGTAGGAAGGGTCCCCATTTCCAGCGTAACTCTGACAAAAAGTTTTCAACTGCGGCCGCGAGCGGTCCCGTAAGGTCTCAAAATGAAATCAGATGGATCCAAAATTTTAACGGCGAGTACCGGTAAGCTTACTCTTTTGATCGGCCGAAACCGGATTGCGATACATCGATTTACTCTCGAGATACCGATTTTTCAAAGGCGCGCGGTAAAGGGTCAGAAATCTAAGATTCTCTAAAATCCGCGAATTTCGACTCTCATGGACCTAGCATGCGCCGTGAGAAGTCGGATGTGAGTTTTTTGAGTTCACATGAAGTTCCTTAAGGGCCCTGACAAATTTCGGACCGATGAAGTCTATATCGGGGGGGGGGGGGGGGGGGGGGGGGGCGTGGCCCCGCAACTCCAGCGTAAGTCTCACGTACAATGTCTAACTGCGGCCGCGGGAGGTCCCATAAGATCCGTTTAAAAACTCGGATGGATCTGAATTTTTTTCAAAAATTTTTCAAAAAGCTGAAGCTACCGCCCAATCTAAACCGCAGTGCAATCCATCGATTCGTTCTCGAGGTATCGATTTTTCAAAGGCGCGCGTTCTTGTCAGATCGACCTTATAGAGGGGCGCTGGAGACTGAAAAAAAAAACGAATTTCGTCTCTCACGAACCAGTCGTGTGCCGTATTATATCGGTTCCGCTTTTTTCGGGTCTTAATGATGTCCCGAGAGGGTCCAATGCAGTTTCGAGCCAAAAAATATCATCTTAGGGGGGCAACTACTCCCCGTTTCAGCCTAACTCTGACCAAAAATGTCTAACTGCGGCCGCGAGAGGTCCTGTAAAGTCACTAAATAAACTGGGATGGATCTGAAATTTTCAAGGTTGTCAGTCACAAGCAAGCGCTTTCGACCGGTGCAAACCGAATTGCAATACATCGATTCACTATCGAGATATTGATTTTTCAAAGGCACGCGGTCTTGTCAGATCGAATTGAAATAAGCTGTGGATACTCTGTATCCGCGAATTTCGTCTCTCATGGACCGTTTAAGCTCCCTTAAAAATCGATTGAGCTTTTTTAAAGTTTATATTACGTTCCTTAAGGGCCTTGATGAGTGTCGGACCGATAATAGTTATCCAAGGGGGGCCGCGCCCCACCGTTTCAGCGTAACTTTGACCAAAAATGTCTAACTGCGGCCGCGAGAGGTCCTGTAAAGTCATTAAATAAACTCGGATAGATCTGAAATTTTCATGGTTGTCAGCCACAAGTAAGCGCTTTCGACCAGCGCAAACCGAATTGCAATACATCGATTCATTATCGAGTTATCGATTTTACAAAGGCGGGCGATCAAGACGGATCGACCGCAGAAGGGCGCTGAAGAGTGGAAATACAGCGATTATCGTCCCTCGCGGACCAGTCATGCGGGTCGTGTTATCGGTTGCGCTTTTTTTCGGGTCCTAATTATGTCCCGAGAGGGCCCAAGGCAGTTTCGACCTAAAAAATATCATCTTAGGGGGGAGAATCACCCCCCGTTTCAGTGAAAACTCATGACAAAATACGTCTAACTGCGGCCGCGAGAGGTCCCGTAAGGCCATTAAATAATCTCGGATGGATCTGCAATTTTCATGATTGTCAGCCACAAGCAACAGCTTTCGACCAGTGCAAACTGATTTTTAATACATCGATTCATTATCGAGATATCGATCGATTTTTGAAAGACGCGCTATCGCTTCAGATCGACCTTAGAACAGAGTTGTAGAGTAGAAATACCGCGAATTTTCTTCCATCTGCACGGAAGTACCAGTAATGTGTCGTATTAAACTGGGATGGATTTGAAATTTTAGAGTTGTTAGTCACAAGCAGTGTAATTCATGACCTTACGGCACCTATCGCGGGGGCGGTCGGATAATGTTTTTATGAATTGCGCTAGCAGAAAGGGTCGAAGCCCCCCCCCCTCCACACCCCTTAAATATTATTTTCATGGATCGAAACTGCCTTGGGCCCTCTCGGGACATAATTAGGACCCGAAAAAAAGCGCAACCGATAACACGACCCGCATGACTGGTCCGCGAGGGACGATAATCGCTGTATTTCCACTCTTCAGCGCCCTTCTGCGGTCGATCCGTCTTGATCGCCCGCCTTTGTAAAATCGATAACTCGATAATGAATCGATGTATTGCAATTCGGTTTGCGCTGGTCGAAAGCGCTTACTTGTGGCTGACAACCATGAAAATTTCAGATCTATCCGAGTTTATTTAATGACTTTACAGGACCTCTCGCGGCCGCAGTTAGACATTTTTGGTCAAAGTTACGCTGAAAGGGTGGGGCGGGGCCCCCCCTTGGAAACTATTATCGGTCCGACACTCATCAAGGCCCTTAAGGAACGTAATATAAACTTTAAAAAAGCTCAATCGATTTTTAAGGGAGCTTAAACGGTCCATGAGAGACGAAATTCGCGGATACAGAGTATCCACAGCTTATTTCAATTCGATCTGACAAGACCGCGTGCCTTTGAAAAATCAATATCTCGATAGTGAATCGATGTATTGCAATTCGGTTTGCACCGGTCGAAAGCGCTTGCTTGTGACTGACAACCTTGAAAATTTCAGATCCATCCCAGTTTATTTAGTGACTTTACAGGACCTCTCGCGGCCGCAGTTAGACATTTTTGGTCAGAGTTAGGCTGAAACGGGGAGTAGTTGCCCCCCTAAGATGATATTTTTTTGGCTCGAAACTGCATTGGACCCTCTCGGGACATCATTAAGACCCGAAAAAAGCGGAACCGATATAATACGGCACACGACTGGTTCGTGAGAGACGAAATTCGTTTTTTTTTTCAGTCTCCAGCGCCCCTCTATAAGGTCGATCTGACAAGAACGCGCGCCTTTGAAAAATCGATACCTCGAGAACGAATCGATGGATTGCACTGCGGTTTAGATTGGGCGGTAGCTTCAGCTTTTAGAAAATTCTTGAAAAAAATTCAGATCCATCCGAGTTTTTAAACGGATCTTATGGGACCTCCCGCGGCCGCAGTTAGACATTGTACGTGAGACTTACGCTGGAGTTGCGGGGCCACGCCCCCCCCCCCCTCCCCTGATATAGACTTCATCGGTCCGAAATTTGTCAGGGCCCTTAAGGAACTTCATGTGAACTCAAAAAACTCACATCCGACTTCTCACGGCGCATGCTAGGTCCATGAGAGTCGAAATTCGCGGATTTTAGAGAATCTTAGATTTCTGACCCTTTACCGCGCGCCTTTGAAAAATCGATATCTCGAGAGTAAATCGATGTATCGCAATCCGGTTTCGACCGATCAAAAGAGTAAGCTTACCGGTACTCGCCGTTAAAATTTTGGATCCAGCTAATTTCATTTTGAGACCTTACGGGACCGCTCGCGGCCGCAGTTGAAAACTTTTTGTCAGCGTTACGCTGGAAACGGGGTCACTCTCATCCTTGGAAAAGTTGGTTTGGTTCGATGCTTCTCAGGTACTTTCAAGGAGATCGTGAGGACAGGAAAAAATGGTCAGTCGATTTTACAGGGTGCATGACTGGTCTTAAAGAGTCGAAATTCGCGGTCAGAGCTTGATTAGATTAGATCTGACCCTTTACCGCGCGCCCCTGAAAAATCGATACCTCGGGAGTAAATCGATCTATCGCAATCCGGTTTGAACCGATCGAAAGTTTAAGCATACCGGTACTTGCCGTTAAAATTTCGAATACATCCGAATTCATTTTGAGACCTTACTTGGACTCCAGTTGGAAATTTTTTTTTGGAGTTAAGCTGGCAAGGAGGTCGCGGGAGTTGCCCGATTCCATCCCAAGATTCCCTCCCGATTCCGATTCCCTCCCGTGACGAGCTCCGATTTCCGATTCCCTCCCGGTGTCGCGTAAATGAAAGAAAATGGCAACGTCGCAACAACAAGATGACGAGGCTCTCTTAGCACGGTCTCATACAGATATTCTCCGAACGGTTTTTTGTAAATTTGTAAATTTTTATTTAAAATTTTTTTTTACTCACCGGGCTCTATACACCCGTACAGTGAATTTGAAGACTTCAGTTTCCTAATTTTTTAACATTATTTTCATCCGGCAGCCATGATAAAGGTTAAGGGAGGGAGAAGGTTTTCAAATTTTGCTTTATGATTGTGAAGCAGAGTTTTGGGAAAAGTTCTGTCGACCGAACCCATTTTCTTTATCCGAGCATCTTATAATTTTTTCCAACCAACTTACGGTCCGAACTAAACATTCATGACATGGTGAGTTTAGTTTCAGTTTTTTTCATCAAACTTGTTTTTCCGACGTTGCCATTTTTTTTTTCATTTACTCGACACCGAGAGGGAATCGGGAATCGGAGCTCGTCACGGGAGGGAATCGGAATCGGGAAGGAATCTTGGGAGGGAATCGGGCTCCCTCTCTTGGAAAACTGTGGAGGAGGCCCTTTTTCTGGGGCATACATTCTATTTTTCACCCTTTTTTTCTAATTTTTTTTTTTTTTTTTTTTTTTTTTTTTTTTTTTTTAAGTTTTATTTTGTGTCTAATCTATAAGTTGGGGGAGGAGGAGGAGAGTACCTGCAAGTCAACCGGCAATTTACTTTTGATAGTGGCTACGGGTCGAGGGTACGGACTGCGGACTTATAACTTGTTGTGGGGTTTTCAGGGTGGCCGTGTCTAAACTTAAATGAGAAAAGAAGGCAACCACAGACCGGGAAAAAACGTTCAATTTCTGGTTCAGAGACCATGAACATTGTCCATTGGACAAAGACATGGGCACCCGCAAAACAATTGCCCGGAGGGGGTAACTTTTTGAATGTCAATGGAAGGTCTAGGGGATACCACCTAGAGACGGGTAAGTCTAGAGAACCCCCCCCCCTTCCACCCAAAATAGAAAATAAATCAATTATCCTTCCAAATGGTAGAAATTGTAAGTGATTGTAGCATGTATATTGTATCAAAAATAATTCTATTTTTGACGTGTTTGATATTATGAATAAAGTGACAGCATCAGATGATAGATATAGTAAAAAGCTAAGTACAACTAAGTATTCCTTCTTTTTTTTATTGTCCCGATGAATCCTAAGAGTAAACCTATTTAAATTAACAAAACCCAAAAATCTTGCCTATACATTCTCAAATCATGTAATTATCGACCAGAGGATTCTGAATTTTCAAGGAAGTTCGCAAAATTCTCGTTGCCAACGGTAGTTGCCAATGTAGACGTTCATACTAGTAGATTTTAAAACTTCTTTCGGCGAGGGAGATGACGGGTGGGAAGGATGATGTCGTCTGAATCAGGAGGGGGTGGGGTAAAAATCAGGGGGAGGTCTAGATCTGGGGGGGGGGGGAATCCTGATATTGGGGGGGGGCGAGCCGTATAGTGGCAAGGGGTGGTCGGGCACCACTGCTTAGGGGGGCTACTTCCCTCCCTGCCCCCCCTAAATTACGCCCCTAATTAAAATTGTAAAGTAAACTAAGAATAAAGTTTGTTAACTCTTACTCCTTTCGTTATTATTTGATCATGAAATGATCCGATTCTTTTATATCGTAAAGTTTTGATTTTTCTGAATTAGGGGGGGGGGCGCCGCGCCGCTCCTCGGCGTGCGCCCATTGACAGATAAGGGAGAAAGGTAAGTGTGGGAAAGCGCACGGGAATCCGGCGTAGTGTGCCGCAAAAATGACTACCAATGGCGGATCTAGAAAATTCTTTAGGAATTCTTTAGGAAAAAAAAAGCCCCCCGGCTTCACGCCTATGAATTTTCAAATTTGCAGGGAGGGAAAAAAATTTTATGGAAAAATAACAATTGCCCAAAAGGGAAAAAATGCCCACGGAATTTTGGTCATGGAAATTCATAGAACACTTTTACCAAGGTAATGCATTACTGCAAAGCATAGTTTGATAGCGATTCATGTACGTAATCAGGTAAGGCAAGAAAGGGGGGAGGGCTCTTCCTACCCACCACCGCAGTCCTGGGTAAATAAAATTGAGAAAGGGAAAAGCCAAAAAACGACCTTATAGTGTCGAAAAATCGGAAACAAAATGTCACCCTCACCCAGATGCCCCCCTCGAATTTTTTCCCCGATTCGCGCAAGTAGTGCAATCAAGACTCAACGCATCGTCGCACAGTGACAAGCCGTGGTTTCCAAAAGAGGGGGGGGGGGGGGCACGTATGCAATCTTGCCGCGCTCCGCGAACAAAATTATACAATTTGATTACCTCTTTTTTGTTTTTTTGTTTGTTTTGTTTTTGGTTGTTCACCCTGGTTTTGCCGCCCCCGGAGAGTGCCGCCCGGGGCAAGGGTACCCACATGCCCCCCCCCCCCCCCCCTCGGGACGCCCCTGTCGTCGCATTATTCTTTCAAAATTTTTTACAAACTTAATGATATGCGAGAACAACAGTGGATGTAATTCAAGGATGGCACGAACGTAAAGCGAAAACCCGGAATATCAACTATTTGAGTTTTGAGTCGCAAAAAAGGCATGTGAAGGGGGCGGTGTTTTTTGGACCCGGGGGGCGTGGGCATTCAGGGGTGGCAAAAAGGGTGGAAAAGCAAAATTAAAAAACCAAGGGCCATCAAATTTTATAAAGAGCGCCCGAGGGGAAGGGCGGGGGAAAATTCAGGATTTACCCCAAACGAAAACACGGCCCGCCTTTTTTTCCTGGTTTTCAAGGGGGAAGACTGAAACGGGGGCGGTAAAAGTAAATTGGCCAAAAGCGGACGTTTAGGAAACGGGGCCCGGGGGGGGGGGGTTGCCCCAGGGTGGAACCTCTCCGTGGGGGGGCCCTTTCCAGAGTGGGGCCCGCCCAAAAAAGGGACCCCCAAAGGGGGGGCTTTTTTTTAAAATTTCCCGGGAAATTTCACCTCCATGGCAAAATTTTTAAAGAAATTTTTAAAAACCTCACAAAAAATTTAAAGTGGATACTTTTTTTTGGGGGGGAAATTTTCATTTCCAAAACCTTTTCCCCCAAAATAGAACCCCCTGTTTTTTTCCCGGGAAAATTAGCCCTTTAATTAAAAAAAAAAAAAAAAAAAAATTGGCAAAATTTCCTCACTTTCCCAAAATTTCCCACTTTCACGCGATCCGCGGATCGCTAAATCGGGCACATTTTGCACTCCTGGGTTATCAACTTTCGAAATGAATCACCGAAGGCTGAAAAATCAATGTGTAACAAGCAAAAAAAAAGGTAATCAAATTTCAAATTTTGAGGGGCAGCGATATGCATACTTGTTCTTCCCCCCCCCCCCTTCCTCTGTGGAGACCACGGCAAGTCTCTGTTAGAAGGAATGACGGGGGTTGAGAGCTGACCCTAATGAGGAAGCATGAAACCGTACGCACAGCTAGTCGCAAGCGCCGCAATACGTCGAGGCTAGAGGTAGGTCAAGGTCTTGGACCAACGCTAGGATCCACCGTCAAAAACTGATAAATGATAATAAATAGGACGCAGTGCAAGTGTCTTTGAATGCAACGAAACGGCAGTAGGAAAGCGATGACCCGTTGGAAGGGAGAGGCGAATGCGAAGAGAAACGAGACGGAGCGAGACACTGCTGCTTGGTCCGCGACTCCCTCCCCTCCGCCTAAAGTGTTCTTCGTTCGTCCTCTTTCAACTTCGTTCGTGCGATCCGCGCGGCACGGCGACATGGCAGTTTCGTACGAATTCGAACAAAACCTTCAAACTTACAATTCGCTGCCAATATTATCTACCCGAAAAATTGATCGCAGAAAGCTCGGAATGGTCTTAAAATTTTCCTTAGGATTTGATCTAGAACGCAACGTTCTTACATTTTTGAAAAGTTAACTCTAGCTCTCGCAATTAACGATTAAAGGCGGAAAAAGCATGGTTTCTGGAGCGCGGAACAGTGGCGTTATCTAGCGGATGAGAATCTTACTACAGGTCGCTGAGGATTCACCTTAACTTAATTTTTCGTAACCCCCCCCCCCCCACCATTTTTTCGTTATACGCCCACATACGTGGGACAATGTAACGATGATTTTTTTTTTTTCCCGTCAAACTAAAAATTTTTACTTCCCCCGTTTTTTTTTTGTCCGTGTGGATCTTTTGAACCTCTTTAACTTCAATTTTTTTTGTTACACTATAAATAAAAAAACGGAAAAAGGGGGGAAAACTTAGGTGCATCTTTTTTTTACGACAGATTTTTAAAAAACAAATAAATTCAACCAGTCTTCTCCATCATCGTCTCTTTCATTGTGTCTTGAGGGCAAACCTTCAGAAGTGCAACTGGGAGATATTCCTTGGCCTTCTTCTTCTTCTGTCCACAATTCTGAATTCATCAATTTCAAACAAAACATGTGGCGCTCATCAGTCAAAGTTTGTTCGTCGAACGAAGTTTTATAGTTTTTCATAATGAACGTGACCAGATGATCACAATCATCCAACGACTTTTTATAATTGTAGAGTTCAACAAATAAATTCAATCAGTCTTCTTCATCATCGTCTCTTTCATTGTGTCTTGTGTCATTGAACAATTGCAAATACGTAAATAACATTATTAAATACATTAAAATTGTCAAAAAAAAAAAAAAAAAAAACGGCAAATATAACATATAAATTAAATAAACCAAACACTGAACTTGTAACACCAATTCACCTATTAACTATGGCTGAATGCACGTAGGGAACTGAATTCTTGTTTATTTTCCACCAAGAAATCAACAAATTAGTGAAAATTAGTTATCAATTGAAAACTTATCGAGATTGGAAGTTATCTTATGATGCGCGATCTTTGTGATAGAAGGAAAGTGAGATATAAGCTTCAAAACGCGCACGACTTGCTCTCATTCAAACGAGTCGTTTGCTCAAATTAGCGGGTATTAGCGGCCAATTTTTGTTGGAATACATTCCTGAGGAGGTGTAGAAAACAACTCAGAAAAGCATTTAGGGGACATATGGGGACATTTTTTTGTAGAGCTTTTTCCCCCTTTTTTTCACCATTTTTTTAGCGAGTTTTCAAAGTATTTTTTCTCCCCTTATAATAATGCCAAAAAATATCAACGACATGTGAAAATGTTCATCAGAGGGAGGAAAATAAGCCAGTGAAATCGAAATTTTGATTTACATTTTCAAAATCTGATGCGAAAGCAAAAGAAAAACTTAAAAATCAGACGGTAAATTTCATATTGCCTACCTTCTCAAGTTTAGGCAACCCGCACGTCAAATGAGGGGGGTGAAATGACCTATGAGCCATGGATATAGTCCCTGTAGATGTTTAACTACTAGAAAACCATAAAAAGTTATTGGAAATGTGACCTTTTTTTTCCTGCCCATGTCCGACCCTCCCCATTGACTCGATCCACCGTGCGCCACTATGATCATGAGTCAATACCGTTAGACCATTGCAAATTTCATACATTCTCTACAGAGGTTAGGGTGAAAACTGAAATCAACATAAGTATGGGAATAGATGGATTAACACCCCCTGCCCACCATGACTTAATTACCAAACGCCTGATAGAAAATCGACCGTCGATTTCCGTTGTGCATGACACCTGACATTATTGTTAGCCGAGCCAGAACTGGTTTCGGTCACGTTCCACTCTTCCACTGATTTGAGGCTGGATTCTGTCCGTTTCAAAGCACATCAACGAAAATATATGCTTCAATTTGCAATCGCAACCGATATATTTCGGCCTCCTTCCTGTCACGAGGTTTTTAAGCGTGCCCAAATAGGACATGCTTTTTCAAATCGATGTTGCCGGCTTGGATTTGGATTTAGTTATTAGAGCGACGCCATTTTCCATTTGATTACATTTGATGTTTTTCTAGGAATTTCCGGGTTTCGCCTATTTTTGTGAACAGTTTAAATTTGGCACGTTTAATGACAATTATCAAGAAAGGACTAAATGAGTTTGTAGCGAGTATCCTCATTTTATTTTAAAATATTTTTTGTTTTCTGTGAAGTGGTTCTTATTCTGTGTACTTTCGCTGTGAAGACCCAAAAAAAAACTAGGAATTCGCGAAAACCAGTCGTTGCCCATTGGCAAATCCAACTTTGTCATTCGATATCTCGAAAACCAAAAACGATATCGACCTACGGTTTGCGCCAAAATGCTTAGTTTTTTGTGCCCTTTCAAGCGATGTATCACTCGATAGGGGTCGCGGTTCGGAATTTTTGAGATGCCCCCCTGAGGGGTAATTTTTTTAAATAATTTTTGGGGGCTCTAAGACTAGATTAATATCAAAACCGTATTTTTTTCTGAAAAGTACTTGCTTTTTAGAGTATTTTTGACACCTAGTTTTCTAAATTCCGACATTTCAAATGGGAGTTCTGATTTTTTGAAAATGGGTCAAAATCGAACTTTGACTATCGATATATCGATGACGAAAAACGATATCGACCTACGGTTTGTGCCAAAAGTCTTAGAATTTTATGCCCTTTAAAACGAGGTATCACAAGATAGGGGTTGCCATTTGAAAATTTTGAGTTAGGGGGCGAGACCCCCTCTTAGGGGCTCACCCCGGAAATTTTGGATCCGCCAAAAAGTAGTTCCCATTAAGTTATAAACATCCCCCAAGTTTCGTCTTTTTATCTTCAACCGTTCAAAAATTAGACTGGGGGGGGAGACTTTCCTCACACCCTGTAGACGCTGTGAGCGTAAATTGAAAATTTTGGATTTATATTGCTTATTTTTCTTTACTGAACCTTTCATTTCGTTAATATTTCTCTTTCTCCGCACTTACCCGCTAAATAGGGAAGAGGTGGCACAGAAAAGTGTAGCCCGAGCGTGGTTTATCAAACAAAGGTAAGCTAATATTGAAAATTAGGGGCGTCAGTGCGCGGATCAACGCCTGCCTGAAGTCGACACCGTGCCGAACTTATGTGATGCAAGTTGCCTACAGACGATTTTAGTGCTGACGTCATTTGGTGAAAAACCTTGTTGAGCGTTCCAAGCAATTTCTCTCACTCTCACGTTTACACCACAGCAGCATTGTAGAGTTCGAGAAACCAACATAGAAGTTCTGACGTGGAAAATACACAAATGAGAGTTTTAGCACCTTTGAAGGAGTGAGTTAGGTATGGGAAAGAATCCCACAACATCTCTTGTCTTCCTTTTTCTTTCGAATCACGAAAGACTGACAAATTGGTTTTCGAAAATAGATAGGCGTTTTATTAGGAAGAGTCCAAATTTTAAATTCCAATGACAATTATTACGGATTACACAGGAATAGAGATATTCTCCTCAGTTTATCATTTCAAACATTTGTTAATACAAAATACAGATTCAACTTCAAATCCTTAAAAATCTGGTGCGTCTTGGTCAGGCAAAACAAGTATATGTAAAGATAAAACGACGATTATGAAAACATCGATGACATTCGATGATTCACTGGGCCGCTAATCTTTTCATCTTTAAACGTAGCTTTTTGAACTTTTCAGTAAACATATACAGGGTGTCCCAGACCACCCGTGTAGGTACTTTTTCTCAAAAACGGCTGGGAGTAGAGAGCTGAAACAAAAAAGTCAGATAGGGAATTGACCCCAAAGAATTCAATGAAAATATTTTCAAAGCCCCCCGAGGCCCCCCGGGGGGGTTTTGGGGGGGTTCGAAACACATTTTTTCATTTTTGGCGGAAAAAAGCCTATAAAAGGTACACAAATAAGTTCAGATTCTGAAAGAACAACTCATTGCCAACATTTTTACTCCTGTAACTTTTTCCAGAAAACCCCCATTTTTGGGGTTATGGGCCCTTTTGGGGGGAAATTTTCATTCGGCCACTGTGACCACGCTATTCAATATTTTTCAAAAAACTAAAAACCATCTGAAAGAAGAGATCAAGACCTTTTGATTGATGTGCCACATAATACCTAAAAGTGAAAAATTAAGGCCCCCACGTAGATTCCAAAATTTGGGGGTCTTTGGGCCCCCCTACGTAAAAAAAGTCAAATAGCAAGGTATGGCTTGTGATACATCGATCAAAAGCCCTCAAAGAGTAGAATAAGATAACGCAATCCAAAATTGTCTACAATCATTACTTTCAAAATGGCTGCCATTTGAAAATTATGGGTGTTCAAAGGAAAGTCCTGGGAAAAGAGTCCAAGGATGAACGATACATAGATTAAAAGGCCTTAAAAAAAGCAAACGAATGGCGCAAACCGCAAATCAATCCGCCTCTTCAATCAAAAGTTATGACCGATTGAAATTTAAGCAGCCTTAAATAGGCCTTATTGAGCCCTTTAAGTTTCAATCGGTCATAACTTTTGATTGAAGAGGCGGATTGATTTGCGGTTTGCGCCATTCGTTTGCTTTTTTTAAGGCCTTTTAATCTATGTATCGTTCATCCTTGGACTCTTTTCCCAGGACTTTCCTTTGAACACCCATAATTTTCAAATGGCAGCCATTTTGAAAGTAATGATTGTAGACAATTTTGGATTGCGTTATCTTATTCTACTCTTTGAGGGCTTTTGATCGATGTATCACAAGCCATACCTTGCTATTTGACTTTTTTTACGTAGGGGGGCCCAAAGACCCCCAAATTTTGGAATCTACGTGGGGGCCTTAATTTTTCACTTTTAGGTATTATGTGGCACATCAATCAAAAGGTCTTGATCTCTTCTTTCAGATGGTTTTTAGTTTTTTGAAAAATATTGAATAGCGTGGTCACAGTGGCCGAATGAAAATTTCCCCCCAAAAGGGCCCATAACCCCAAAAATGGGGGTTTTCTGGAAAAAGTTACAGGAGTAAAAATGTTGGCAATGAGTTGTTCTTTCAGAATCTGAACTTATTTGTGTACCTTTTATAGGCTTTTTTCCGCCAAAAATGAAAAAATGTGTTTCGAACCCCCCCAAAACCCCCCCGGGGGGCCTCGGGGGGCTTTGAAAATATTTTCATTGAATTCTTTGGGGTCAATTCCCTATCTGACTTTTTTGTTTCAGCTCTCTACTCCCAGCCGTTTTTGAGAAAAAGTACCTACACGGGTGGTCTGGGACACCCTGTACTGTGACAGCCCGCAGATAGCTACGGACAAGTTTTCAAAATCGAAGTTTTACAACAGCTACCTCAGTTTTCTCCAACGATTTTCTGCAATCAGGAAGTATAACGAATGTCACATAATACTCAACATCCGGCAACTGTCTTTTCATCATAAACACCTTATGAATCAATGCTCCTGTCAATTGATTTTAAACTTTCCTCGAAATCAAAATCACAGAACTCCTTACTCCTCATCTCACCCGTTGGGTAAATAAAACTGCATTTAGCAACAAAACAGGAGGAGCTGACGAGATGAAGCAGAAAAGTAATTAAAAGTTTTTCATCAGAGTTGCATTTTTCTCCGAGCTGTTTAATAAAATTCAATAACTGTGCGAGGTTCCCCCCTTTCCTTCTTTTTCTTGCGTCAATATAAAGTTGCGCAAGGGGCAAATAAGAAGAATAAGGATATGGCATTATCAAAAGTGCGAATTCCCGAACTGAATGCACACTTTGAGGAAAATCCTTTGAGTGTGGGTCGTTCACAGAAAAGTCTATTGAAAAGGTTATATTTTGATAAAGATATGAAATTTACGGATCGTCGGTCGAGATATGAGAGCGAGTGAGGGAGTTTTAATAGCTACCGCAAAAATCAAAGAAACCAAGTTACAAGTTTGATTGCTTCGCAAGAACAATATTATACTTCTGACTGATGGAAAGTAAACTTTGGGTTTGAGAACTGTCAAATTAAAGCTGTACAGCTGAACTTGGTAACTCTGTTCAAAGCGGCTCCGCCAAGGAATGACCTCTGCGTTGAATCAGAGATTTCCTCATTTACGAGAGTTTTTAGGATGCATAGAGCGTGGCAAATGATCACTTGGCTGTTTCATTATTCTGACTAAAAGAAAAACGGTTGTGATGCAAATCGCGGTACGTTGGTTTTTTATTGAACTTTCGGTAAGTTTTAAAGCTGATCTCTCCCCCTCTCCTTTCTCTCTCGCTCTCTTTTTCTCTAAAAAATGAACAAATATCATTAAAAAAAGATATAAGTTCAAAATAATTAAATTATGCCCGAGAAAAAGAGAATAAGTCCTTCATGAATTTCTGTGAGGAACTTTTCAATGCCGAAAATGAGTTCAGCGCGTAAAAATACCCAAGTGGCCCCACTCTCTTCGAGTTTGGGTCATTCATTACAGCAAAGAATAACAAAACAGAAGAAACGAAAAATCAAAATCCCCACGCCAGGCAAACCTCCAAAAATCGATAGCTCCAAAACGGCTTCGTAACATTTTTTTTCGTGCTCGCGAGATTATTTGCTCAAAATGCCTTCTACAGTAACCTATTATACTTCCCAACTAAACTTACAGGGAGTCCATTCCCACAAGATCCATGCGGGTTCCTCAGATGGCTTGTGTTAACGTTTCACTTTCCGAAAGCTTGCATTAAATTCACGAATAAATTTCGAAAGTTTCCACGGTGTATCATCACCGTCAATCCCGCCGGTTTTACGCATAAAAAGTGGCATCTCCATTCATCAGTAGGAAAAGTTTGCAGCAGCAGCAGCCCTGTTTGGCGCATAACGGTACCTTATGATGGTACCCTGCCAATTAGCGAGCACGAGCGCCAGAACAAAAGAGGATGACAACCTATTGACAAGAGACATGAAAAAGGAAAGCGGCCGCGCTGAAATTCGGATAGTGTTAATCTGACAGTGAGACACACTGACTGAAATCAATGCTCTTTTTCACCCGTAATTAGCTTCTATTCTTCGCTCCGATAGCTTATTATGAAGGGAGGGGAACGGCGGGGGCAAAGAGTGAGGGGGGGGGGGGGGGAGACTCGCAAAATCTGCGTCAAACGCTCCCCAACCTCTGCGACCAACGTCACCGCCTCGCCGCGCCGGTTGTCTTCGTTCCAAGATAGGGAGCATTATGAGTAAACTCTGCAGTCCGCAGCGATGAAAGACACGCTGAGCTTAAAGTGAGGAATAGCATAGCGATAGCAGGCGGGTGGAACAAAGTGGGCCAAAACAGGCTGTTTTTCAATCGATGAATTAACTGCGAATGGTTATATTTCACACACTGCATTGCTTAACCCTTTTACCACCAGGTAACGAATACTAATCTCCGCTCGCTTAAATTAAGGTGCCTCCAGGTTCGATTAGTTCCAAATATCTGTACCACTTCGCGCTGCTCAAAAAGACGACAGTTTTTGGCCAAAGATGATGAATGAAAGCGAAAAGCGCAAACTTGAGGAACGTCGGCACTCTAGCGAGCATACTCCAGAAAGATTGCCGGAAAATTTGAAGCTGAATAACTTACAGCTAAATCCGGGATTTTGGAAATAAGAAAATAAGAAAATATCTACATACCGTAATGACTACGAGTGAGGCAGTTATGGATATATTCTCACTTACACTAACTTGCACTTACTAAGCTTGCGGCAAAGTTCATTTTCAATAATACGGCTTTAATTCTAAAAAAATTTAATTAAAATTCGGCTACAAAAAATTACAAAATGCGAATTACAATTTTGCGAAGTGCTGACCTTCTTGGATTTTACATTTTTTCTTTGTTTACAATTTAAAACTCCAAAACAGGGACTTTCTCTATGGACTTTCTTGCTGAAAAAGAAAAAGTCACTAAATGTTCAAAAGGGTCTTAGGTGAAAAAATAAAGAATGATGACACACGATGCAAAAATGATTTCCTTGCACAGCTACATGAGAGTTCCCAAAATAAAAATTTTGCCTCTCAAAAACGCACTCGTGCGTTTCAAAAAGAATACATTTTGACGAAATCGGTCAATTCTTTTGATTGCTGCGATGAAATTTCAACTCTTAATCCAGGTCAAAAGGAATTTTTAACGCAGAAAAAACTGCGGTATGAGGCAAAGTAAACGTCGATTTTTCAGAAAATCACAATCGTAAATATCATACAGTAATTAAAGCATTACATTTCGTTGGATCTCGACGTCAGCTGACTTCGCATACAGCCGTGATTTACAGTTTTGAACCACATTGTTCAAAATATGCAACTGATTATTTAAGTCGGCCTCTTTGCACCATTTCAGAAGAGTTACGACATGCTGCAGCGGCTGCATAAGCCCATATAAGCCGGTACTCAAAAAATGAAGTCATATGATATTATGCTCCTCCACATTTCTCGGATGACCCAAGTGGACCAGACATATAGGAATAAAAAATACTTTTTAGTTAACAAACCATTTTGCCAAGTTATATACGGCTTTCAACTGTGTCCTGAAATTGAAAGATTGAAGCAAAAGAACGAGCCCCGACACCCAATACATGCGACCATCAGAAACAATCAGCCCAATTGAAGTCCCTCAAGAGCTTCATAGACTGCACGAAGGAACTTACCACCAATCCGGTAGCCCGTCGCAGTGGTTAAGTCTGTGAGAAGATAAGATGCCACATCCCTCAATAAAACTACGAGAGGAGGAATCGATTGGCTCTATGTGTTGCCCTTCCAGAAGATCTCTAAATTGACTGTGAACGAAAGGAACCCAGTGCAAATCAAATCTACTAAAATGCAGCTACAACGAAAATGATCAGTGTGAGTGCGGGGCAGTACAGGAACATGCTCAGTGCTCACTTGCTCATTTACCCAGATCTTGCACGATGGAAGATATTTTTACAACAAACGACAAAGGAACTTATGTTGCTGGATACTCGGAGGGAAAAATTTAATCTGGTGCTTGCAGACATGAAACAGGAAGAAAAACAGTGTCCTGGAACTTTTGGAAAATCAGACACGTGCATCAGACGGGGTTACGGCCGCTTGCAAAAGAAAGGCTGACAGCCGCTCCAAACCAGGTCTCTTCTCTCTCACCAAAAGTGACACTCAAGCACAGTATCACCGATCCGTTCAGCTGTGAAGTCCCCGATTAGCTCTCTGATGAGAGCTCACCGGGTAAAAAGAATAAGCTGGTTGATTATGTTTACTGCTAAGCTACCTTTTTTGAGCTAGGACCAAAATTAACGGCACGCTTTGTTTCCGATGATACGAGAAAACGTGAATTTCTTTCCAATGTTTGGCGAGGACGCACATAATCGGGACGTACACTCCACGTCACCACAGACATGTGTGAACCGGTGACAAGAGCGCTTCTGCTGAGCCGCGGACTGTCTAAGTTTGACCGTTGGGCGCTGTCATCTCTCGAATGCAGTCAAGTTAACCATCTACTTCTTTTCACCTCTTAAATGCACGCACAGAAATTACCCCGTCATATGAACTGAGACTGCTTTGGTCGCAGTTTAGTCGTCAGGCGTTGCCACAGTTACTACAAGTATGCAACCAAATGTACTACAGGGTACTACAAATATTAGGAAACGTAGAGCTCGTTTCAGAGGTGGAGAGGGAGCACAATCAATAACAAGGCGTCTGCAAGAATTGAGGGCCAAACATTTATGATTTTTTCCTAATTATTCCTGACGCGTCCCCTTCTCTTTTTATCTTCTTCTTTTATTTTGCGGTTCCTGCTTTTTCCGCAAGATTACATTAGAACTCAGTTCTAAAAAATCCCTTGGTGATGAAAACGAGTAAATAATCTCATTTGGGCTCATGGAGCCATAGTGGTTGTTAGTTATACTCCACTCGAGAATCGTCTTTGCTTTACGCCACACGCAGAGAGAGAGAGAGAGAGAGAGAGAGAGAGAGAGAGAGAGAGAGAGAGAGAGAGAGAGAGAGAGAGAGAGAGAGAGAGAGAGAGAGAGAGGAGAAAGGGAGGAGAGAGAGGGTGTGTGAGGGAGAGAAAGAGAAAGAACGAGAAGGTTGCTTCAGTTTTTTCAAACTTGGGGAAAGAAATGCAGTTGACGGCAAGCAAATGCATCGAGTTGAGAATATTACGACGAAAAGTGGAAACACTGAAAATGACTCTTCACTATGATGAAGTCAGCGAAACGAAAGTTTTCGAAAGTCCGCAATTGGGTAACAATTATTACTGACAGGAGCGTGCCAGTTCAGCAATTAAAGTTAGCGCGCTTGCCGCAGCTTTGAGAGTCGGAATAATTGAATTTAAAGCTCCCTCTTTAGGAAATGTTAATATTCCAAGTTTATAACTCGCTTCACTCGCGCACAGTGTAGCGCTGTAAGTACTTTTGTCGTTTAATTGAGGGGATCTTCAATCCCCCTCGGGCCCCTCTAACAGGGGTAAAATTCTTTGACCGATGCTAGGGTCAGTATAGAAATTTAAGGCTGATCTTATTATTGATTCATGTTCTTACGTAGATTTGTCGAAAGAAAACCACACGGTACCACTTGCACCATTGCGTATAATAATAGACGTTAATGTATCCTTGGCAATATTGTAGCCGCGAAAGAGTCTTGATTTCCAATAATTCTAAAATTTTACACTTCGACCAAATTTTCAGTTTTTTTACATTACAAAAATTATTTTCTAGTTAAATCTTTTTAGATATCCTATTGAGACGAACCGGATCAAACCGCGCCCATTGTCCCCGTAAACCAGTACCAAACCACGAACTGAATCGGACCAAAAGTGTTGCTGCCGGTTCAAAGCTCTGAAAATCGACCCTGCATAATGTTCTTGCGATCTTGCAAACGTTTGCAACAGACAAACAGACCCATTGGTGATACACGTATAAAATTGCTACTGATGTTCTTGCTTGTTCAGTCCCCAGTAATCAGCCGCACTCACATATGGCAGTCAATTCCGTGGTTTCAGTTGTTGGAATTCCGCGTGTTTCAAGGATTCGAGACGCTTCACAATGTGGAACCTAAACTAGTGGAACACAACTGAAATGGGTTTACTCACGACTTCATACATTAACTCAAACTCACAACACAAGTATGTATACAGGGTGTAACAAAACTATGTACCATAAATTTCAGGGCGTATTCTAGAGGTAAAAATAAGACTTTTTTCCCCTATAAAAATGGGTCCGAAATTGTAGTCTTTTCAAGTTACAGTGTTGCAAAGTTTCCGAAAAACAAATTGAAAAATTGTCATAACTCCCTCGTGAATTTTTTTTAATGCTCGTAAATAAGTACCCTGGTGTAATTTTAGGCGCTCTTGCCGATTTTGGTCGTGAAAATGCTGTATGCACACATTTTAGGGGGGTTTTGGGGGTTTTTCTTGATTTTTCTCACTTTTCTTGGCCAAATTATGTAAAAACATGCTTTCGAATTCATTAAACCCAAAAACGATTAGCATCATTTAAAAGGTTGTAAAAAATATGCATTTTTGGCTCTTCAAAGTTTTTCCATTCCGCAAACTATAGCCGACCTCTGCAACTTCAGGGACGATTTTCTCGGAAATGATTCGCGGAATGGAAAAACTTGTGAAAACCAAAAATGCATATTTTTTTACGACCTTTTGAATGATGCTAATCGTTTTTGGGTTTAATGAATTTGAAAGCATGTTTTTACATAATTTGGCCAAGAAAAGTGAGAAAAATCAAGAAAAACCCCCAAAACCCCCCTAAAATTTGTGCATACAGCATTTTCACGACCAAAATCGGCAAGAGCGCCTAAAATTACACCAGGGTACTTATTTACGAGCATTAAAAAAAATTCACGAGGGAGTTATGACAATTTTTCAATTTGTTTTTCGGAAACTTTGCAACACTGTAACTTGAAAAGACTACAATTTCGGACCCATTTTTATAGGGGAAAAAAGTCTTATTTTTACCTCTAGAATACGCCCTGAAATTTATGGTATATAGTTTTGTTACACCCTGTATATTCTCGCTCACAACAGGAGTTACTGGGATGACTTTCTCTTATAGGACTCTTATAATTCTTAATTTTTTTCACAAATCGAATGGACGGATGCACTAGTAGATCCAGGAATTTGTGTGTCTCTCTTCTCGCCTTTGAATGCACGTGGAAGGAAAAGATAGACGTAGGCACGAGTCAAGTATGAGTGTCCCCTTTCTGTGCCTTTTTCTCTGTCTAATGAGTGCGTTTCAACGAGTAGAGAGAGCGGGGGGATGGGAAAGAGGGGAGGGGAAAGGGAGAGAGGGAGTGAAGGAGTGAGAAGTGGTGAGGTGGGGGTGAGAGGGAGAGAGAGGGAGAGAGAGAGAGAGAGAGAGAGAGAGAGAGAGAGAGAGAGAGAGAGAGAGAGAGAAACAGGGATAAATTCCTGTATCCTCCAGTGCAGTGGACGGATGCATGAGCTGGCAGAGAAATGAGGACACGATGAAAATTGAAGCAGTTACGGGAATGAGGATGTATAAAAACTTTGAAATGATGCGAGCAAAATGATTGGAGCTTCCCTCATCGCACACATTAACCCTCTCGGAATCACCGTCGGAAGTTAGATTATGTTTCCGCGATTGATTCTGATGCAATCTAGTAAATAGCGCTCGTGAAATCAAAAACGCCTCATTAAATTTGTAAAGGACTCGCGGAATTTGTCCCGGTAAAAATGAAAGGACTCGGATCCCGTAACATTGTCGATAATCTCCGGCGCGAGACTATTCATCACCGGTTTATGAGCGCGCGCATCCTTTCCCTTGAAACTTTGCCAGACGCACTAGTAAGTGCATTTAACTTTTTCATCTCACTTGGCTGCACTCATAATCGAGATAAGCGCGTTCCACAGTGGAACGCGCTGAATGAAGAGGAACTTCCACTTCATTCGGAACCATTTGCAAAGCAAAGGCTCGATTGAATCTTACATGGAATTGTAGCACATTTTTTGATACAAATTGTCAATACCCTGAAATTTATTTCATTGCAACTCGACAACTCCACCGACGTTTCAGGTTCTGGCCACCAAAGACAGAATCCTAACCCCAAAAGTGGTAAGGTTAGGTTGAGTTGCTTCACTAGATTTTTTACCAATTGGCGATCATGCCAGAGCAGACTTCGATGCAATAGTTAAATGATCAGTATCTTCATAGCTACCAGAATTTTGGTTACTCCTGTCATTCTTTCTTCTCAGTATCGCGTCATTAGTAAAGCATGCTTGTGTCTTACACGTAAGGGAATTTTCGTAGTCGTGTTTCTTTAAAAAGAAAAAAAAGAAAGAAATAACTCTACATTATCTCATGGTTTCTTCAATATGAAGTAATTATATGTACGCAGTTTCAGTAGAATACTTTCATCTTTAGGCGTAAGAAAAGTTTGCAAAGGTTTACCGCACGCGTTCCTGACTTTAGCAACAAAGGGAGCACAAGTCAACGGCTGCTCCCACGCGCCCACGCACCTCTTGATGGAGGCGCGGCGGCGGCGGGAAAACTTTCTGACGCACAGCAGTGCAGTGTTTAAACAGTTACCGGGAGAATGAAAATACCTTCCGACTCGAAATGCGAGGATGAATAAATTAAGTCAATAATAATTTCTCTTTAAATAGGTCGAGATGGTGAAACGCGCACAGTGTACTCTGGGTACCCGAGGGTTGCGGAAGTAAAAACTCTGTTTTCATTTAAAGCGCGAAAATAATTGAAAAACAATGAAGGCATGTAGACAGAAAGCTTAAAAATGGTCTCGGAGGGTGAGGACTTTTAATTTGAAGAGTGCACTCTTTTTTTTCTGGCAGAGTCTGCCGGGCTCAAAAGCTAGCTTCAAGAAAACAAAAGAATATCAAACCGGGCAACGAAAGAGATGCAAGATTGTTGTCTCCTCCTCCCCCACCACCTCCACCTCCCCCAGCTGACACCGTGACACCGTGACAATGAAATATGCGTCACCCGTCGCAGGAGTCATAAGACAGAACCCACAAATTAACAATGCAGAGGGCAAACTCAGACGTAGGATTCGAAGAGACAGAAGCCTGGTTCTACCTTGGCGACTTGACTTGCGACAAAATTGTTCCACAATATCCGAATAAGCAATGGATCATACAATATGCAGATTTCGCACCAATCCACCAATCGCTGTCACTCCAGTGATACAATAATAAAGAGGGTGCTGCAGCATCTCCAAGCGAGAGGGTTACATTAGTCAATAAAGTGTAAAAAAAAAAAAAAAAAAAAAAATCACACTATCATTTTTTCACAGATACTAATGAAAGACTGGACAAGGTGCCTCTTTTCAAGATTTATCACGTGAGCTATAAAAAGCTGCCGACCATTTTACAGTCTACTGATTACTTTTTGAGATCATAAACCATGATAACTATTTGGGCACGTTTGGCACACAGGGCACATTTAATCCCAGCTCACAGAATACTTTCGTTTTCTTCAAAAATGTTGAAATTTAAACCTATGCACATTGCATGTTCCATATAGAACCGTTTCTAGCTGAAATCGTACAAATTTTCCCATTTAATGTGCGGTGAAATTTAGACACGTTCTGCCATCAACAACAATATTGGTTTATAGACTCGTAATGGACGATTTTTGTTGTTTTCCACCTCTGAGACTTATCACGGATCGATTCTCTGATTGGTCGAACCAAAATATTGACCACAGATTACTGACGAAGACCTTCAGGCAGGAAAAAGGTTCTAGACTTTCCGTCCCCTAGATTTCGTTTGTGATTTTTTCGTCATAAAATACCTTACGCTGTGATGGCGGTCAATGCAACAGTAAATGAAAGGCGTTGAATTTACAAACAAATGAGACCTACTTACAAAAATTGAAGTTAGGTTACTTAGGTAGCCAGTGCAGTGGCGAGGCGTGCGATTTGGCAACGTTCCTTTTCCCCATTCCTTTTTCCCATTTAAACACATTAGAAAGGTCGAATGCCTGGTCATCGCCGATGACTACAGCGTTCGACTTTTCGAATGAATTTAAATGGAGAAAGTACATTGTTGCCAAATGTCATGCCTCACCACTGTAGGTAGCTCATCGAGCGTAGAAAGTGCGTCATTGTAACGCGTAAACCCAACTTACCCCAACTTTTTTTGGGCCCAGAGCTGTAGCATTTTTTGTGTCACAAAAACACGAATTTATTGAAAACTAAGAATCAACTTTTTACGAAAGCGCGGAATCCTATTTGAATTGGGATTACAAGTTCTTTACAGAATCACCTTCACACTGTGAAGCAAAATCTGATTCTTATTTCATGAATACGATAGTAAGTATGGGAAGTATGTACGACTGGATAGAAAAGGATGCAGAATGCAAACTTCTGGACATCTATCGATGCACGTTTCTCCTTTTTACTTTTATCTCTCCTTTGTTATAACTTTTTTTTCCGTTCCTCAAAAGGACAAAGGACTCAAATCAGGCTCGTAGTGTATGTGCCGCATCACTCTCCACGATGGCATTTTTCACAGAAGATTCTTCGTGCCCTTTGATATTTTTCTTCTCTTTGAGCCATTTCAAAAAAACATTTCGAAGAATTGAATATTGAAGCGAGTAGAAAGAGGTTGAGAGAGGTTAACTTTATTCCGAAGCAGCCAAGTTGAGGCGTTGATTTGAATACGGCGATGTCCGGATATTGTATCAGGTGCGCGACTGGGGGGGGGGGGAGGAGGGGATTCTAACGCTGTCATTTTGCGAATGACAACTCGCAATTTTCCCATCTAACTCAAAGTAAATTTTTTGAATTTCCCGCCAAAATTGACAACACCGGTAGACGTGGATTACGATGAAACGCTTTAAAAGGGGAAGCGAGGCAGAGAGATTAAAATGATTATCACTCTTACGCACCAAGGAGAAGATCACTCGAACGAAGATGAAATAAAAATAAAAACAGTAAGCGAACAAAAGAAAGAAAAAAATTCAAAAATTTTGGGCAGAAAAATTAACTACACATGGTACTGAAGACTGGATAGACAATCAAAGCTAATCTTTTGTATTCAGAGCCGGTCTCTGCCATTTGAGTGCTACCGTTCAACTGACGTCAGATTACAAGTCGACAGTAAAGAATATTTCAAAAACGGAAGGTCAGGTACTATAGATAATTGTCCAAAGACCGAAACTGCAAAATATCTTACCAATAACTTCAAAAATGAAGCTGAGACTATCAAGACATGGAATACAGCGATGCGACACAAGAATCGTTTTGCGATCATCTGTTTTTTGGTATTGACACGGTTTTTAGCAGAGACGTTCTTCAGACAACTATCTAGTTGTTTTCTAAAATAAATATTACTTTTGACCTTTAATTTGATTTTAATCGAACGGTAGCGCTCTGGTGGGAGAAATCAGTAATAAACGCTGAAATTCACCTTAAGGGTGCGCTTACGAAGGAGTAAAAGTTTCCTTGAGATAATACTGATTCCGCGTGGCTCTATCAGTGGCGTCGGATGCAGTCTGGAAAGGCTGTATGTTATTCATTTTAACTCATAAAAAACACCAAGTCAAGGGGTTGCACTGTGCTCCTCCAATTATTTGACTCTTATAATGGATTTAAATGAACGAAATAAAGCGTTGCCAGATCTCACAAGATGCGACTTCACTGGGCTCTGAGAGAAATTCTAATTCAAAGAAGGCACGTGAAAGAAAGAGAAAAAACCTGGATGTTAATCTCGTATTTTGACGAAGCATGCAGATAGATTTTCTCAATTAATTTTCTTTCCAGTAACATATAACCAGACCACGCACGCACGCGCATAAGCCAAGCTGGAGACGAAATCTCGATGAAAGTGAGTAAAAATAAAATTTTAACAATAAAAACACACCGGACAAAAAACAATAAAACGAAGAAATGATTCTTTCCCGGCGAAAGCGAGCAAGGAAACCAGACTGAGAGGGAAAACTAAGATAAAAAAAAATTAACTTTGAAGTGAATTAAAATCTGGAGCTACCATGCGGAGGAGCCAGCGCGGTGACTCGGTGAGGCCACGCCACGTCTGGATCTGAGTCGTAAAATTATGAAACACAATAAAGCAGGGATAATAATTACTCGGGCTCGGAGATTGTTTTCCCTTAGAGAAAGTATACGGTCCACTTGAGCCGGTCCGGTAGTGGGCCACAATTCCCAAGAATTTGAAGAGGATCCTAAAGTTTCGACTCGCATCGAATATTAATTGACCTATACTCACTAGTAGATGCGTAAAATATGTATAATTGAAATTGAAACCGACTCAATCATTTCCTTCTTACCATTGCTTCAATTAGTTGTTTTGCGAAGTAATGTCTACCAAACATCGTAACTGTATTGATGTCAGGAAAAGTGTTCAAACGTGCAATTAGCTCGGGATGTTTGAGATGCAATGATCCGCAGTGATGGTCACCAGTGGCGTCGCGTGCCATCTGGCAACAATGCAACTGCTCCATTTAAACTCATTAAATATATCGAATTTTCCTTGTGCACTGTGAACCCCCTGAATTCGATACTTTACATGAGTTTAAATGGATAGAATACATTGTTGCCGAATTGCACGCGACGCCACTGATGGTCACTGTAATTGCCGATTGCAGTTGCCTGTTGTGATTGTGAATAAAGTCTTACACACCATACATCTTCCTCAACGAAATAAATGTCACCTACAGGCAATAAATTGTATTTTGATGAGAAGCCTGATCCAGGTCTTCTAATGTTTTAAGATGATTGATTCGACGCCTCTTGCAAAAAATCAACCTATCTACATATTCAAAACAAGAGGAGGAATCACACGTAAAATCTAATAGAAGCGAATTCAGCAAAAACCAGTTACGTAACAAAATTGTAACTTTACAGGAAGCGATATAAAGGTTTTTCGTTATTAGTCTTTAAATTTGTGATCCTTTGGTTATTCGTATTAGTATAATGTTAGGTCACCAAAACGAGTGAAGTTAAACACACATCAGATGCTCGCCGACTATTGCCACCATTCTCGTCAAAAGAACACACAAAGTAGAGCAAAAGAAAAAAAAATAGAAAGGATCCCTTCGAATTAGAGTTAAAGAACACAGGTATCCATGCGGCTTACCCGGGGGTTGTCGCATTCCGAGATAAAATCTCTCAGATAAAACTACAGGCAAGGGATTTAGAAAAAAGAACCAACTCGAAGTTTTGAAGGAAAATTAAGAAGATACTCTGGTTGGGAGAGTCCACAAGTTTAAGAGTAAGACCAGAAAAGCATTCAGAATGATACAAATACAAAATACAAATACTGATCAATTTGCGGAAGTTTCACAGTAAATCGGTTATTTATTTTTGATATACTTATTAATTTCAACTTCCAGTAACCCCTCCCCCCTCCCTGTCCTACAGATTCTTTTCTTATGAATCAAAGGTATCGATAAATAAAGTGCCTTAGAGGACACCCGTAAACCCTCCTCATGCAACTCACTTAAACACTGAGAGAAATCGCACTTTCTTTAAAAACAAGGAAACACGTGTACTTGTGACAATTTTCCTTGCGCGAAGTAAGTTCTGATTGCATGAAGGAGAATCACTGTCACAGCAAGGAATATTTTGCTTGTAGCAACATACATTTTCCTTGGGTTAAAGGAATTTCCCCTTAGTCAATATGTCAATGTGCAGTTTCTTTAATACAAACGAACTACACCATGGATTAAAAAAATAATTCTCTCAGAGAAGAATTAAAAAGCAAGAGAAGCGTAGCTAACGATTTTAGTATAAATAGTAAACTATGTTTGCGTTTGAATTTTTATCCGTGAGTTTTCTTTTATTTTAAAATTTATCGTTTTCAAGATTTCGGTATAAAAAAGAAAGGGAAAAAATATTGTAATTGAGTGCTCACACCATTTTTGTTTGTTCTGTTTGATACTAAATGGTGTATACAAAGCTAAGATGCTATGGCTTTTCAGCGTGAACGGAGAACGCTCTTAAAGGAGCCATTCAATCCCTGCGGGGACGATAAAGAAAGTTCACCTCGAACTGAACTTCTTCTTTCCATCAAAATCGCCTGGCTCAGCGCAGCGCAATGCCCGTGACGCGCCAGCCTGCGGCTATACATAAATGTATATACAGATATTCAAGACAACTTTGGGCTGATAGAGCGGACTTTTGTATCCGTCGTCGGAAGCTTTTAATTCGAAATGAACGGATATTGTTTCATCTCTTCCAAGATTCGAAGATATTATATTGAGGCGTGAGAAAACGGAAAGAAAATAAGCGGCAATCATTAAAACAAACATTTTATGTTGCGTTCGTGTCAAGTTTGAGTTTTCTGGCCGGGGTCTGTATGTATAGTCCCCTCTTACTACTCACACAGACCGCTTCCTGGTAGTGTATTTCAAAGGCAGGACAGATTCTCAATTTCGTTTAAATGAATCGTCGAAGTGCTGCGCGTTCGATTCATCTCTCTATAATTGAAATACGACGCTATCGGCTACTTTTCTGAGTAAAAGTTTTAACAAGATTTTGTAGGTATTTTATCCTTTGAACTTTTTTCTTGACTTTGTATGAAAGGTATATCTACTCTAAGTTACTGAGAAAACCTGCTCATATCATGGCATATTTCTTGAATTTTATAAATATCGAGCTCGTGCGATGTGGGAACGAGGAATTCTCTCCATATTGAAACCTACACAAAATAAGTGACCTTCAGGTATAATTCGCTGAAACCATGAGAAATCAAAACTTTTTCATAGGTTCAAATGACACAAAAACAGAGTTGCCGATTAGCATGAGCTGTCACTCAAACCCATTTTCACGTCTCCCCCCTCGGCAAGACGTGAAAGACGCCACTGTCTCGCTAACACTCCAAGGTAGATTATAATAACTCATGTCGATGCAAAAAAGTATGGTGGATAAATACAGGGATGACGTAAACCGACTTAAGTCACAAAAAGAGCTAAGATCGATCCAATTCACTAGGTTGATATATTTAAGCGGGGACTTCCGATTCAATGGATGACTCCGTTTCCGGTTCACCGCACTATGGTCTGAGGAAGTCAGAAAGTGGCCAAAAATAAAAACGTAAATTTCTTATTAATTTATCATTTATTAACTCTCAGAATCACAGAAAACATTTAAAACAGCTTATGTAAACTTCGAATAATCACAGGAAAATTTAAAATTATCAATTTACCATTTATTAACTTTCATAATCACAGAAAACATTTATAACAGATAATAATTTAAACTTCGAATAATCACAGGAAAGTTTAAAATTAAGCTTGAAAGGTCGAAAACGATGGTTTTTCATGACTTTTTTTTCACTGATTTTTGCCACTTTTTATCGATCTCAGACCACAGTGCACCGGTCGCTGATTGGTGAACCAGCTCAGGGGAATCGACTGACGTTGCTAACCTATAAGTACCGCGCCTTCTTGCAAGACGTTACATAGAGGCTAACCATAACATGCATCTATACGCATCTAACTTGACTGCATTCAGCTTGAGATGTCACACTAAATGCTTCTATGTGAAAAATGAGCAAAATAATGTTCAATAAAATAATAAAGCAAGAGATTTGGCCGTTAGGGGTCCACAAAGAGACACCGTTTAAGTTCAATGCTCGACCAAAAGTGATTTGACGGACAAGGTTTCCACAAAGTTTTGAGATGGAAGTCTCATAAAAACATGTGTTTACATAGTGAAGCATAAATTATTTTGAACGTGCTCGAAGAGGGGAAAATAAAGAAAAAAAACTATCCATACTTTTTGATACAAACATAAATTTTCTAATGAAATAAAAACGCTCAAAACAGAATGGAATCTTCGAATGACTCACTCAATTAAATCTAATTTTAGGCACGATCCAGGTTAATCCATCTGACATGAGGCTATATCCTAGTTGATCCCTCGCGCCGAATTTTAAATTACTTTACGGGCTTTCGTAGAGTTTTATTGTTGTATCAAATACTCTCCCTAAAAATTTTACTACCGTCATTCCGCGTCGAAATTTTCATGACTTCATAAATCACGCGAGAGAAATAAAAGTGGCGAATATCATCTGTAGAAGAGATGCACGACCGTAATGTGCGGTAACGAAATGGGAATGTTTGGATTGCAACAACGGTGTTCCGTCATGTTCTTCCATTTTTTTGAGGGGGAGGTGACTGGTTGCCGAAAGGAATCTAGGTTGCCATCTTCTTGAGAAATAACCTGCGGGGAAACTTCGAGTTCGGTCTATTCGCCTTGATTAACCCCTTGAATGATCTTGAAGATTTAAAAAAAGGACAACAATGAACGACTTTTTCCTGTTAGTTTTAAGAAAAGAGCGATGAAGAAACATTAGCGGCGGCTGAAAAATGTCTATCCCTTAGATTACCAACTGACTGTTTTCTACACCATTCCGGGTCAAAGTGACCCGCTTGTAAATAACATTGATTTTCACCCCTGTTCACAAGAATCCTTGTTTTCGCTGTAGACAAGGCAATTATTTTGCTCATAACTCACGATTCTATCTTGAAACTTCTGCGACAGCTTTGTGAAGGTATGACCCAAGCTTCATGATTTTTCGAAATTTTAAAATTGGTAAATTTTCAGATATCAAAATATAAAATTTTACCTAATTTTACGATACATTGATGAAAAGATCATTTGTTGAGCTTTCAAACAAGACCAGAACGGATGATCAGCAAGGAATGAGTCCAAAGCTACGTCCTTCTTAAGCTGACGGCCTCGGCCCAAATTTTGAAATTTTCGGGAACTTTAAAATTTGATTTAAAAAAAAAAAAAAAAAAAATCAACGGATGGCCAGAAAAATGTAAAGAAAAAAAAAAAAAAAAAACGTTTTTAACAAGTGGACAGAATGAGAGTACCAACTTTCAAGTAATTCTGATGGAGCAGATAAAAACATCACATTTTTTTGGTAGCTATGATTTGGCAAAAACGGACCCCTTAGAAAATGGAAGCTAAATTTTCGTCAATTTCTGCACCTGCGGAAAAACTTGTGATAACATCGGTATTATGAAAGTTCCGGGGGACCTTCAACCGCTGCCCATAAGAAAAATATGGAGAAAAAAGTGTGCACCAACGACCAAAATGCCATAAACATGTTGAAGTCTCTCAAAAATTTCACATTTAGAAATTAAAAACTATTTTGCCTCTAAAATTGATAAATGTAATCAGTGGAGAAAAATGTAAGAGATAAATACTAAAAACTGATAACATTGTACCTCTTAGAATAATATCGAGAGGGGAGGGACTTGGAGCAAAAAGAAGAAAAATAAAATTTCTCTGAAGAAGAGCAACGCCTGGAAAAAGCACTTAGTCAAAAACTCTTTCTTAGAAAAATTAGGAAGAAAATCAGTAACTTCTAAATTCTAGGGGATAGCTTTGCTCTACCAGTATCTATGGTAAGAATATGATGGAAACAAATTAACAAACTGTGCACCAGCGTGCCCGAAACTCTTTGCATGTTTGTCGCTCAAAAAAATCATTTCGCCTCTATTTTTAATAACACCAGTCCAGGGGGGGGGGGGGGGGTTATGAGATAAATACAGATAATTGTAAAACTCCTTTTCTTGGAACAGTATTGAATTGAGGGGGAGGAGGGGGGGTTGGAGGCTTGGAACGAAAGCAAATAAAAAGACAATTTCTCCGAAAAAGAGCAAAGTCTGGAGAAGGCAGGCAAAAAACCAACTGAGAACAGACCATAAATAAAAATTCAAAGCATCCGCGGAGTGTACGGAGAAATAGTCTCTCTGACGACTTAGAACGAAGTGAGTAAACCCGGAGTAAACAGCGGATTTTATAAAGCGGACAAACCAGAGACAACCTCACAGGCCATGCGGTAGCTATCATCGCCGATCTCGGGTGAATTTGACAAGGCAGCTGTCAAAAAGAGGAAGGCTTTAAGTTTAGACGCGGGAAACTGGAACTTCGAAGCCCGTGGCCTGGCGATAGCATACTTTTATATACCCACAATTCAGAAGGAGGGACCTTCCATAGCTTTCAGCCGCGCCGCACTGCGTACAGTCGCGTCGCGTCGCGTCGCGCAGAGGATGACGATTAAAATCCCGAGTTTTTCTCACTGTCGTGAACACCTGGACTTTAGCGTGAGATATGTGTTCTCCCGCTGATGATGCCAATCTCACCCCCCCCCCCCCACCAAGACTTCTCACCCAGTGGCTTCATGTCCAGCACCACGACCACGTCATCCGTAAAGAAGCTCTCTGAAACTTGGAATAATAAATGCATTCGCGTGCTTTTAAAAATTCCTGATCCCCTCAAATTAAAAGTCGTGTCAGTGTTGCATAAATCCAGTCTTACCAGAAGTACGGATTTAAGCCGTATATTTAACTTCAACATTTTTATTCAAATTAAAATTTTCTTATGAATCCTTGATTTTCGTTAAAGTGATGTTAGATTTAGTGAAATACGATTTTACGAAGAAATGTTTTATTTTACGAATGAATTGTAACCAAAATTCACACCAGCGTCCAAAATTATAGGGACAGCCCAAGTGTTATTTCAATTGGGGTAAAAGTGACAGAGTGAAAATGTAGTATTGGGTTTTTTGTTTGTTTTTTTTTTTTTTTTTTTTTTTTTTTTTTTTTTTTTTTACGAGCACCATAACAGTACCTGCACAGTGCACGTGCATGGAGGTCTGCTGCAGATTAAAAACTATATGCATTTGGAGGTTACAGTCACTCGTATGCTATTGTTGTTTTATGAAATGGGCGACAATTCGGGCGTTCAACCTTCAAATGCATCGTTTAATCTGTGATCTAAGAGGAGGCTGCCAGTATCATCAAGAATCGATCGCTTCACCTTCGCTTCACCTAAGTTCAAATGGACGAATTTCATGGTTGCCAAAGCACCCGAGCCGTCACTGCTCGCCTTTCTTAATTCTAATCCAGAGTCTATTTAATAGATCTAAAATACCTTAATTTCAAGGTTAGGTCTGTCAGCATTATTAGCTAAACTTAGAAATATGATCCTAAGAGAAAATATTTCTTGTAATGAGGTCTTAAATGCTTGCAAAAGTTAATTGTTTGTTTATAAGCGAAGGAAGCAATACGAGAGGAATTCAGTCACGGATAAAACAAATCGTACCACTGATGCGAGAATTGCAGTGCTTCATTTCCACGGGCCATAGAAACTTCCAACA
This sequence comes from Trialeurodes vaporariorum, assembly GCA_011764245.1. Taxonomy (NCBI): domain Eukaryota; kingdom Metazoa; phylum Arthropoda; class Insecta; order Hemiptera; family Aleyrodidae; genus Trialeurodes; species Trialeurodes vaporariorum. The sequence goes on from VMOF01000001.1 coordinate 34,030,592, forward strand.
CGTGCCATTTGAGATGAACCTCAGCGAAAGCAACAAAAGTTTTAAAATTCAAGAGTATTTCGAGTTTCTTACCGTTTAATTCGGCTCTGGGGCTTTCAGGGCGGGGACTATAGGCACGCGGCCTATGAATCATGAATCAAACTAAAAATTTCAATCATGATTTCGACTTTATCTTCGTTCAATTACCTTCCAAAGTTCGAAGATACGCAGCTGTTCGAATAACAGACCTTCGATTCATCTTTAAAGTTTGCGACGGTTTAAAACTCTCGTACTTACTCTCCTTTCTTCAACATCGTTTATCTAAATCCGGACTTTTCCATCACTCTGTTGATGTTCCTTCTTCATAAAACTTCAATATCGACTTTATTGATTGATGAAAACAGTAATTTAACAGAGTGCATGACACAGGCTACGGGAGTGTGGGCATTCAATACATCTCTGAATGATTGCCACGCGTTAAGTTTGATTTTAGAATTCGCAGTAATGGAAAAGAAATCAACCAACGCAACGTGGACTTTTCGATAAAATTGAGCGAATTAAAATTTATCGCGTCAAACCGTCTTCTAAATTTTCTTCGTACCGCAGCAGAACTTCTTGTACTTAAATTCAGCTTTTACGAGACCACTTCACAAGCTCAAAGCACACGCACGTGACGCATGGATCCAATTCAACTCTCCGCAGCCATATATAGTAAAAGGCTGTCTTTCAAATAATTTAGGTCTCAACGCAACGCAGTGTTGACCACATTTGTTTACCTACTTATATTTTCCAAAGAGTATACTCTTTGGAAAATATCGAGACGCTTCATATCATAGCTTACGCCTACAACACAACATATAATAACGTCATTTCTTATATTAACATCTAACGAAAAATCATCATTAGTCAATAGTCAATTTCATCTTACAATGGGTCTGTTGCCTACTTTTGCTACATCAATGTAATTCATTGTTTCGAACGGAAATTGTGCGAAAATAACGATGCGCACATTAAAAACTTTCAAAATCCACTCATTAACTCAGAAAATACCTTTCATTTCAAACAACCCGCGCTACACTAGACACTATATCACCGACTTATAACTACATAGATGGAACCATCTAGTTTATGTAAACAAGAACAGAACTTACAAACATTGGAATGTTTCGTTTAGATGCGTTGATTTCTTATATTATTTTGTAACCTTTGATAAACCGAAAAGACCAGACAGCAAATGCAGCTTATATTTCACGGATTAAAAAATAAATTCCATCATTTTGTAGTTACGATGTTGTTTACTTTTGCACGGTGGTTCCGTCTATGTAGTAGTATACCGATTCAAATAGTGTCTAGTGTAGCGCGGGCTGTTTGAAATTGAAGTGACTCTCTGAGTCAATGAGTGGATTTTGAACGTTTTTAATGTGCGCATCGTTATTTTCGCCGAATTTTACATAAGAATCAAGGTTCTATATTGTTGTAGCAAAAGTACGCAACAGACCCATTCCTAATTTGTGAAGAAGAATTAAAGTAATGATTTTCGAGATTATTTGTAAACTATTCTCCAGAACAAAATAAATGATTCCCAGAAGCACAGCGATATACTTGAACCTTTATAAGGGAAAGGGATGGTATTGTTACCAGAAGTCTAGCTTTTGTACCATATTTATTGAAAATGTTGAGGAAATTCTGGTGCTGCGACCATATTTTGATGGTAACACCAAAGTTTTCTGGTAAAAGAACTAAAACCATCCAGGGTTCACAAATCGATGTATGTTTCTGGTAATGATACCAGAATTTGGCAATTATTTTAGTCAGTGCTTATTTTCCTTTAAAAAGTAGAATATAGACAAGTTTTGAAACGTTGCGCTGAAAAAAAAAATAATCCTTAAATTCTAGTAATATTACTAGAAGCAAATAAGCACAAAGATAATTCAACTGAGGAGTTTTTCCAGTATTTTCATCAAAAGAATCTTGCGTTTTTATCTAAAGCTGGTTATAATCTTTGTCATTCTGGTAATCTTTTTTCTTTCAGGATCGAATCAGCTTATATCCCTCCCTCTTCGTTAATCCTTTGGAATCAAACCCATAAATATTCGTTTACTTGAATACATTGTACCAATTTCATTTCATTACGCTGCCAATTGAAGGTCATCGAAAAAGAGACCTTTTCAGAGGGAAGAGTTCTTACACTCCTTCAATGCATGATATAGGCATAAGCAGGTGTCGCGGAGTAGGAATAGTTATCTACTAGCTTGATTTTGAATGGGCGCGTGGTAGAGCTAGTAGAAATAGAGCTTGAATTTAATTTTCTAAAAGCGCGGCAGCTATTTTCTCGTTTTCCGCCTACTCCATCACGCACGATGCTTTTCGCTTGTGAAATGAACTCAAAAGCATTGTAATGAATGGAGTGCGATCGAAACGTTACATTGAGCAGTAGCGGCCCGTGAGATTTGGCAACCATGCATTTTTCCCACTTAAACTTAGGTAAAAAATCGATTCAAGCGGAGGCTCGCAGCCTACTCGAGTTTCGATGGTTTTCAATATATTTAAATGGGATAAAAACACTGTTGCCAAATCGCACGAGCCGCCACTGATTGAGAGCTTGAAATGAATTGGGTTTGAAGGGAACAAATATACAAGCACTAATTGCAAGTACTTGATAATCCAGACTTAAGTTTAAAGAAAAAATGTAGCATGCGATGAAATGGTTCCACGAATTTGAACGCCAACATGGGTCCGTGTCGGCACAACCAATCACAACTTGGTCAGTTACCGAAGAGTGCCGTTTCCGTTTCCGGGACCTCCGGACCTAACCAATCACAGGCTTTCGTTGAGCTCACCACTCAACAGTAGGCGACTGTTTATCATTGCAACCCGAACAAAACTGAGCGCACTAAACTTGCCTCACTTTTCTAACACGGGAAGCAACCGTTGGGCCGCGGGTTTCTATTTGTCTCTAAGATACCCAAAGTGCAAAATGCTTCTTAATTTAAGTTTCCTTTCTGATTATTCTGTGATATATCTGGATTTTGATAAGTCTAGTGAATTAACGGTTAAAAAAAAGCGCTTTGTTATTATATTTTATTACGTTTATATTAAGGCAACATAATTCCATCGCATATCTTTTATTAGCTGCGTACGGTACGATTTTATGCAGCCGCCTGGACTCCTCAAAGTTGTGGTTTTGATGACAGAGACATTTTAACTATCAAGAGTGGAATTTATGGACTCACCGCATAGTTACGCTCCTTCGCGTCCCTTTAAAATGCAGCATTTTTATATCCGTAGACGCGGCGCGGCGTCTGACCGCGACCTTTGAATGAAAAGGAACAAACAAAAAACGCAACAACAATAAAAGGAATCTATCCAGATGTGGTCAATATAACTCTAGGGATACAGAATCCAGCGGAGTGGTGCATCGATGTCAGATGCTTACCGAGTTACTTGATGACCGATGTTTGCTGTCCAGAGTTCAAGTCGAACGCAGACTTGCGGTTGCAAAAGAATTCATCAAGGCGCACTGTCCACCAACCGAATCAGGCGCTGAATGCACAATGGGACGTGAAAACGGTTTTTGCGGATGAAAGTCACAAATCGTTTCACGTGTATTTTTTTTATTTGTCTTGAAGCAAGTTTTAGCGATCGAATATCATTCACTTAAAGAATTGCTGATTGCTAACTGATGCTGATTGGTGAAAAATCTAGCCAACGAGAGTCGAGAATGAACTTCTAAATGATATTCTCGTGAAAATGAAAACTGCGATAGTGATATTCCATAACATAACCTCTAAAACAGCTCTGAATGACAAGGCCATTTTTAACACAAAAAACTAGCGTTTTCGAACGCATTATTATGTTTGTCTCATAGGAAAATGACTTCTACGCATTGTCTGTACAATGAACTTTATTCGATAAGTTCGTCGTTTCCGAAATTATCGTGGCAAAAGGAGTCAAAAAGGATAGAAAATGAGATTTCTGACATCACCGGTTGCAACAATTCGAAATCGAACCTACCTCCGGAAGTGAATTCGAAAATTCCAATCCAATTGTTGGAATTCAACAGTTTCCGGTGAGACCAACTAAACAATCGAATATCATCAAAATAAAATGCAAATCCATCGAATATCATACGACGGTGAAAGATATTCGATCGCGAAAATTCGCTTTTGGTAAATTTTTTCGTACTCGAACTGTTTGTTCGGCAACGATGCATGACACCGGTGCCGATGCCGCACCCGAACCTTAGGATTTGTACAAAACCGTCTCTATACATACCCGGCTGCTTCTTTTGAAAAAGTGGGGTTAGGGTTCGTCTTGGTATATGTAAGCTTATGGAATGCTCATGGCGTTATCTAGGATTTGGTTGGTTTTTTGAAGTTTAACCAAAATTGGAAAAGTACGTCAGTAATAAAAGATAAAGGATTAGTTTCTTCCCCAAAGCAGTAAAAGAGTTTAAAATCGTGTTTTGAGAGGATAAATCTCGATTTGACATTTCACCAATATTTCATTATATCCATAAGCGTACGCCGTACGTATACCAAGACGACCCTAACCTCAAAGAAGCAGCTTGGTATGTTTAGAGTCGGTATACTGATTTGTATCCGTACTACGAGGTGTGGGGTGTAAAGAGTAACTCAACTGATTTTGAAACAGACAACAATAAACATTAACGGACACTCTTGTAAAATAGGACGTAAACTTTGTACGTACTCAAAAATTTCTCGTAAATACACAATACGACCCGAGCATTTAATTTTTGATTCATATCCTGAAAACTAAATCTCCAAAACACACACGGCCGCCAGAGGGCGCCTCTTACACTGTATTATATTATTCATCATATATAGCAAAACGAGAGTAAGAAGCTTGCCGTATACTTCGTATGGCACGCTTGAAAAAAATCTTACGCGACGGAAGAACGAAGACAAAGTTTAAAATGCAAAGATACAGGATGCCAAAGACGGCGCGGCGAGTTATTGAGAACTGATGACATGAGCCACTAAAATCTGGAGTCAATTTTGAGTTTACGATCTGGCAGAGGCTGAGTGTATCGCGGGAAGACAACAGCTTCTGAATGAATATAGAGGGCGACAGTGAGTGACAGATGTCAGACCATTACAATGTTTGTCTGTGCATTTTAATACAGGCTTTGGTCCCCGTCTTCCACTGCCGGATTGCCAAACACCGCCAGAAAAGTATACGCTCTTTTACGTTACGGCCGCGGCGTCCAGTGGCGAATCGTGCAATTATACAACACCGCTTTTCCTCCATTTGAATCAATGTGCAACGATCTATTGTTCATTAAAAACTGTTTCACTATCGAATTGCTTGATTAACATAGAGTCGAATAGAGGAAAAACATTCTTGTCGAATTGTACGCGCCACCATTGACGGCGTCACGGAAAGAGAAAGTCTGTAAGTTGCAACCTCGCCGGGTTAATCTCAGGAGGAAAAAAAGAAAAATCGGTAACAACGGGTGCGCGCTCTATATGAGAACTCATTAATTGTGATTGAATAAAGACTTTTGCCCAAAAGATAGCGCCTTTTGATTTATTGGCCCTTTCCCCGGCAATGGCCTCCAATGAATTAATCCCACGCGCAAATTTAATAAAATTATTTTTTGTATCTCCTGTCAATTCCGGATTGACGGATAACAAGGGTAAAAAAAAAAGTTCAGACTATTTCCTCAAAGTTTACGTCCTATTTTACCGGTAATTATTGGGAAAATGTTGTCAACTTTGAAGAACATCGTTGGTGTTTTTACAAAGATGCGTAACTCAATTAAACGTTTCAAATTCTCTCACTGTTTCTTTCCTCATACTGGAGAACTGACAGGTCAATCTTCATGATTTTTGTGTGAGATTTTCCAGCAGGTTTCACGTAAAATTAGGGGGACAAATCAAGAAAATTTACTTTTTTCCTTATCCTTAAGAAATGAGGCAGTGGTGCGAGATTTTGAGACGTGCGTGGTATTGCGACTTACGCCCTTTTGCAAATACATCGACGACATGCCTCCAACTTTACGGAAATTCAGACTGAAAGTTGGAGAAGGTTCCAAAGTTGCCGAAAATATTCCCCCAACTTTTGGTTTAAAAATTTCCTCAAAGTTGGCGATATTTTCCATGAATATTGCCGGTCCAATAGGACGTAAACGTTGGGAGAAACGATAACCAACCTTTTTACTTTCTCACATTTAACGAAGTTAAAAATTGAGAAAGTATTGCGATGGCGTAGCTGTCTGTCTGTATCCCACCATCACTTTTGAACCGATCGTTTACATGCATCCACATTTTGCAGATAAACTTTTTTGGGTTTTTCAAAATTTTAAGCAAGCAAATTTAATTGCAAGCAAATTTTAAGCACATTTAATTATAAGCACGTTATATGGAGAGTGAAATGTTTCCATTAAAATCAATTTGGAAATGGGTAAACATAGGAAAAAATTGGAATATTTCAAATGAGAAGCTGTTTGAATTTTGATGAAAATTTGGGAAAAAAATTCTGCAACCAGCCTATTGTAAAATTTACCCCTTAAGGGCCGGGAGTCTGGGGGCATCCCCCAGAATATTATAGGGGGGTATGGGGTCTCCCCCAGAATATTGTAGGGGGATATGGGGGTCTCCCCCTGAATATTGGAAGAGGGTCCGGGGATCTCTCCTAGAATAATAGAGGGGGAGTCTGAAGATCTCCCCTAGAGTATAAGAGGGGGGCCTGGGGATCTCCCCCAGAGTAATAAAGGAGAGTATAAGGATTTCCCTCAGAAAATATATGGGGGTCTGGGGCCCCCCAGATTAAGTTAGATGTGAGAAAGTGTTTGTTGGGTATTCCCTACAGTTTATTTTGCATGTACAATCAACGAATTAAATAACGTCAGTCGAATCATTTTCGACGTCATCTTGGTTCAGGTAGGCAACCTGCAATACTTATCTCAATAAATTCAAGCTTTGAAAGTGGCAAAAAGCCTACCTGAAACAAAATATAAGGCGTTGACTGACATTATTTAATTCGTCGACTGTACGTTGAAAAAAATTCTACGAACCGTCAAACTTTCAGCTAAATTGGGATAAAATGAGTTTTACTGACAATGAGAGATTTGGCAACTACAGTCGCAACCTCCATTAATCAAAGATCCGAGGTGACGAAGGAGTCGCGTCTATAAAAATGAAATAAAATACGAAACATCATGTTTGGCTTTGACTTGGCTCGAAAAGCAACGATCCGTCAACTTTATGGATTCCGTACAAGTGACATTAAATTTCATCATCCAAAGGGCACGAAGGGAAAATCTCAAGGAGCATCTCTGCTTTCAACTTTCCTATCGAGTATCGATAATAATTGTTTTAAAGAATCGAGTTATCGCATCGATGGGTGACCGAAGGGTATTTTCTGGCTCTCATAGCAAAACCTTAAAAAGTGTTATCGGTCCATATTCGAGGTTCGAGTACATTTAAGTGGAAAGGGTGCAACTTAGCGATACAATGATTGCAACCTTCTTGCAATAAAGAATTCCAAAAACTTTGCGTGTGTGCAACGAGTGTTCTGTTCCGCTTCCGTTTCGATATGGTAGAGCATTCGAACCAAAGAGTAAACAAGAGTCGCAATTGAATGGAAGGCCTGCGTGGTCAACGTAGATAAGGGATCGGAACGAGGGCTGGCCTCTGATTGGCTGCAACGCGTGGAGCAAAAATGACTCGGGGTATAGGGAAAATAACACGGGATTTTCGTTCCGGGGCGTTTATCTCGAAACCTAAGCAAAATCGTATCGAAACAATTTATACGAGTCGATTCAGCAGATTTTTCCAAACAACTTGATAGGTCATAAGTGCCACTTTATTGCAAATTCGAAAAGACTGTTTCAGTTTAAAACTACGCACAATAGTGTGATTACATGCTTGGCGTGTGTTTGAGCAGTGTTTGAGTAACTCACTATTGTGAGTACTTTTCAACTGAAACAGTCTTTTCGAATTTGCAATAAAGTGGCACTTATGACTTATCAAATTGTTTGAAAAAATCTGCTGAATCGACTCATATAAATTTTTTAGATACGATTTTGCTTAGGTTTCGAGATAAACGCCCCGGAACGGAAATCCCGTGTTATTTTCCCTATACCCCGAGTCATTTTTGCTCCACGCGTTGCAGCCAATCAGAGGCCAGCCCGCGTTCCGATCCCTTATCTACGTTGACCACGCAGGCCTTCCATTCAATTGCGACTCTTGTTTACTCTTTGATTCGAACCTTGCTAGTTAACTACCACTAAAAAACGGGAGAGTTCTGTTGTGTTCGAATTAAAAAAAAAAAAAACAAAACAAAAAACAAAAAAAAAAAAAAACAAAAAAAAATAAACCTAAATAAATTGATAATGCTAGAAAAAACTCTCGTCGACAAATTGAATTCAACCAGATTTTCTTTGGAACCTGAAGGCCAGAATCAATTTCTATGTCGTTTTTTTTTAAAACAGCCAGGAGCATATATTATGATACTGTGACATGCATGTGCACCATCATCAGCAAAAAAAAAAAAAAAAAAAAAAAAAAACACAATAAAGTAAATTTTTCAGATCTTGTGGTCCCAAATGTTGTATTTCCTTCATCAGAGAGATTACCTGATTCAAAGTAATCCTCGTACTACGAAAATTTTCGGCTTTTCACTATGCAGATCAGAGGTGTAGATTTTGGCGAATTAATACTCCTTATATCTAATAAAACTATCGACACCTCCGACTTCATTTAAGAAAACTCAAAGTCTTCAATTTCTCCGGGTATCGATGTAAAATTTGGTCGAAGAGAACTCAGCAAAAAAAAGTACGAACCTTTCAAAAGTTTGACTAACACATTGCGAAGGGGTGGTTGAATATTTTTATCAGAGTCGCTAATTTGAAACATAAATATATGTAGAATCAAGTTTCAATAATGTGTTGCCTCTAGCACTAGAACAGATAAATCCAACTTTTGACTGAATGGTTGTATCGAGGCTTTCAAAATATATTTTCTTTTCCAGGCTCGTTCCGCGTAGGACAAAGTGCCCATAAGTTGCAAATTGATAATTTTACGGTCGATACAGGTGGAAATAGCTGTTCCTATGAAGCCTTTCACAGCTAGAAGTATACACCACTCCATTTGCCTTAGGTTACAGAAGACCGCGTTCCTTTAATTCGCACACGTGCACCAAGGAATACATATGCGTAGGTACAGGGTGTCCTATAAATCATGCACGCATCACTCGATAATACGACTTGGTTATGACCGAGCTCGCACCATTCGCATGACTGGCCGATCAATGAAATTCTCGACTTTTCGAAACACCACAGCCGTCAGCTCTCCTAGATAAACCGGACTTACGGAACAACGAGCTGAGAGAAGCCTTTTGAGGTGCGCGGAGGAGCGAAATTTTTAGTGCGTTGTGAAAGTATTAGAAACGGAACTTTGAGACACCCTGTGAATTAGCGAGAAGAGATACTAACTTACTCACTCACACGTCGGAACGTTTCCTCAAAGCGTAAAGACGATCCGGCTTTTTACCTCATCTTTATCACCCGGCTCATCATCCACTCTGATTTATTTAGAGAGCGCAAGTTCAGATTGAAGCTTTATTTGGCTGCGGGTTGTAAAAAGAACCGTGCCTATACTTCTCAAGGAACCTCTTGATTAGAGTACAGTAACTTTAGAGCTCTTGCTTCGATGTTGCCAGCTTAGCTCGAAAAAAAAAAAAAAACTCTAATTTTTAAGTCAAAAAATCCCTCGTAATTAATTAAACAACCAGGAACGACGCCGTCCCCCCCCCCCCCCAAAGGAAAAATACATGTTGCAGGTAAAGTCCGGGGGTCCTTATCCCAGAAATCATGTTTCTTTCCCCACCGTCCGACACATTGCTGGTTAGGTATTTCACTATATTTCGGTACGTGAAAAAACGTGTTTTAAAGATAAAGTATTGAGCTCCCTGATAGCACAAGATAGGGGTTGCCAAAAGAAAAATGGAGTCCCCCCTCCCCCTGGGGAGTGAAGGGGTTTCGAAAATATCTTGATCAAATAGAGCTTTTAATGCAAACAAGGATGGTTCAAACCGCATTCTTTTATCTCGATTAGAAAAAAAGTAAAGGGAGGGCCGAGGGGGGGTTACTTTTGAGTAACGCTGTATATTAATGCATCTATAATACCCTTTATACCTAACCTGTATTAAATCTACGTTGCTGCGGAGTGAGGAAGATTAGGAAAATAGCGCCTTGGGCGGCTGCAATTGAGGTAACAGTTGTTTCGTTTAAAGCTAGGACCAAATTATATACAGGGTGAGCCAGAGCACCCGTACCAGCAATTTTTCTCGAAAACTGCTGAACCGAATGATTTGAAACAAAAAAGTCAGATAGGGAATCGACCCCAAATTTTTTATTTTTGATATTTTCAAAAGCCCGCGACACGACAGCCCCTTGGGGCATATTTGTGGGGGGGGGGGGGGGGGGGGGGGTTCAAACACATTTTTCAAGTTTTCTCGAAAAAACCTCCAATAAAAGTATAGAAATTAGTTTAAAATCTTAAAGTAGAGGCAATTGCCGAAATTTTTGCTCATATCAATATTTTCCAAAAAACCCAAATTTTTTGAGTTATGGGGGATTTTAGGAAAATTTTTGAATCGGCTCTTTGGGCCACTCTGTTGAGAATTTTTCAAAAACTATTACAGATCAAGACCTTTCGATTAATGTGCCACATGTTACCTCAAAATTGAAAAAAAAGGTGTTCTTCGCCAAATCAAAATTTTGGGGCTTCAATTGCAGAATTGGCGCGATTCCTTGGTTTGAGCCAATTTAAGCCCCAAAATTTTGATTTGGCGAAGAACACCTTATTTTTCAACTTTAAGGTAACATGTGGCACATCAATCGAAAGGTCTTGATCTGTTCTTTCAGAATCTGTAATAGTTTTTGAAAAATTTTCAACAGGGTGGCCAAAAGGGCCGATTCAAAAATTGTCCAAAAATCCCCCAAAACTCAAAAAATTTGGGTTTTTTGGAAAATATTGATATGAGCAAAATTGTCGGCAATTGCCTTTACTTTAAGATTATAAACTAACTAGTTGGAAAGCCCGTGCTTCGCACGGGCAAATATGCCCCAAGAGACTGTCGGGGGCTATTGAAAATATCAAAAATGAAAAATTTGGGGTCGATTCCCTATCTAACTTTTTTGTTTCAAATTATTCGGTTCAGTAGTCTTCGAGAAAAATGGCTGGTACGGGTGCTCTGGCTCACCCTGTATAGTTGATCCAGAAGGTTTTACTAGCCCGATGTCTCACCTCTGCACCGTCAGCCGATCAGAAACGAGGATTTTCAACAGTCACGTTAAAAGGAGGACCGTCCGCGTCCGTGCCATACATATTTTGAGCACTGAACGTGAATCAATGAGGGAAATAGAGATGGGGCTTCATGCTAAAACCACAGCTTAAAGCCCAGGCGCCCAGGCCCGGTCCGTGCACACTGGGGTAGTCCGGTTACCAGTAGCGCTACTAGAATCTTTGCTTCCAAGTTAGGAAGATATCTGTAAATCAAAGAATGAGAGTGAAATTCTCAATTTTCCCTCAATTTCGGCGCTTATACCACAGTAGAGCACAGAAAAAAGAAGAAAAAAAAAACACTTTGGTAGCGGTGGCAAAACCTTTGGTACAAAAATGAACCAGCAAAAGACTTTACTTGAGCCGACCAAATCTTTGGTTCACCCGACAAACCCTCTTTAGTCATGTGAAAAACCCTTTGGTTCGATCTACTAATGTCTTTTGAGTCCCTTTTCTACCAAAGGTTTTATCAGCGCTACCAAAGCGGTTTTTTTCTATGAGCTTGTTTCAAAAGAGTAGGCGAATGGGTCTGTTGCACACTTTTGCTACAGCGATATGGAGGGTTGTATCTAGTGTAAAATCGCGTAAAAATCACATTGGAAGCATCAAACAGTCATAAAATCCACTCGTAAACCCGCAAAAGGCGTTTTTAGAAATTCCAAGATGGCGGGCGAAGTGGCGAGCCAGCCTGCATGCATCCACCACGAGTAGCGGTGGACCGCGCGGCACATTCAAATAATAATGGCCGCCTGTCATCACAGCTGGCTTCATAAACAACGAAAATGTAAACACTGAAGACGTCTGCTTGGATTTCAACGTACATTACCTTTTTTTTTTTTTTTTTTGTTAATCTTTCTCAAATTCAATTAGATTAAAACTGTGTTTTTATTTCTTTACCTCACTGATTAAATTTTTTTGCCGTCCACCGGCTCCAAGTATGATTCCCAAATTCAATCATCATCCTTGGAAGTTCTGTGTTTTTTGTCTCGTTTTGATAATTTTTCGACACAAATATCGGCTCCTTTACCTTTCAAAACCTACTGTGAGGAGTGTAAACTCTTTTACAAGCTCTCAGCGAAATTTCTGCGGGTCAAAAGTGCCTATGATTCTTAACTGGTTGGAGACCAAAATGTTGTTCTGTGGTCATTGCTCAGTGAAGTTCAGATTAATCATAATCATACCATTCATTTAGTCTCCTCTCCTTTCAAGTTTTTTATTGCAATCTGTGTCTGTATTAGTGTGCCTGCACCTTTTGTTAAACCTCAGGTGTGTGGATTTGTTCCCATTTCTATGCGTTAGCCCCTGATTTGAACGTTTGGAGAGAAATTTTGTGCAGTTGTCTGTAAATTTGAGATTGACTAAAACAGTTTCCTCTTTCTCTGATTGTTTGTTTGAAATCCGTGGCTAGTCATGAATCTTTTCTCTCGCCTCAAGTGTGTTGAGTTGTTAACTCTCACCAGTAGCTTGTGTCAGAGAAAAGTTTTATTAGCAGTTGCGGAAATCGTCAGAGCTCTGCTGTTTAGACTAGCAGAATGTTTGTAACCGCGGAGGCTAGGTAAGTAGGAGCTAGGTAAGCACCTTTTCTGCACTATTTTCACAATTTGTAAGCCCAATTTAAATGTAAAGTGTGTCTCAAAGCTCTTCAAATTAGCAGTCAATTTTCAAAGCATTGATACATAAGTACGAAAAGTAGAAGTTTGTCAGAGCATCACTCGCGCTTAAGGTCTTTTCAAGTTGCTGGAGTGAGCAATTTTGATTTTATGAGCTGGGTTACATTGAAAGTGTCACTGATTGAATTTACTAAGGGTGCAATTCAGAGGCTTCACGGATATCACGTTGACTTGGCTTGGATTTGAACAACTATCCTTCACATTCAATAAGCAATTCAGAACAATGCCTTGAACCGAAATGCCTTGAGATTTCTTAAGGAAGTTTCGAAGGATTTTCAAGCAAGAACTGACTCAAATTGGCAATTCAGATATGCTTTAAAATCACACAGCTTGCCATTCATAAAGAGTGTCAAGGAGATAATTTCCAGTTAACATGTCAGCTACTCTGAGCTAAACTTGAGATTGCTCAAGAATTGCTGATTGACGTTGAGTGTCTTTGAGTTGTAACTTTTCTCACAGGGCTGGACTCCCAACCAAGTCAGTGAGATTTCGAATGAAGTCTCTGAATTGAATCCTTAGAGTATCAGCGGTCCTCCGCAGCGTAGTAAGTAGTTGATTCCATTCAATTTTTCTGGCTCTTTACATCAGCCTGGAAAAATTGCTATCATTAGGTACCTATAATATACCCAATTTTTGACTGAGTCTGGGCTCTTGAAGGGCATCAATTGTCTCTTAACCGGTGCTGTCTGACCCACAAATTATTAAATAGTCGCCTCGATGGCTGTTCCCATTCCTTCCAAAACTTTCTGGGGAAATTTCATTAAGCGTGAGACGCACTTCGTTAGGAACTACCAAAATGTGACACGGGCCCACAGTTTTTGGGGCCTGAAAGCAAATTATTTTGCGTTACTCAAACCTTTGAGAAAAGTCAAGGAGCCGCACAGACCTGCATCTGAAAAACTGGAGGCTGTCATCTGGTTCGGAGACCCTCAAAAGCATTAAGCTAATCATAAAGTGATAAATAGGTGAGCACATTTAAATGATCTATTTTTGAACTGATAAAGGTACGATGGTGATCAGGTTTTGTGAGGCCGAGTGACACTTAATTTAGAAAAAAGGTAGACGCGCCGAGCAAAATCTGACACTGTGCCCCTTACCTTAAGCGCGAGTGATGCTCTGACAAACTTCTACTTTTCGTACTTATGTATCAATGCTTTGAAAATTGACTGCTAATTTGAAGAGCTTTGAGACACACTTTACATTTAAATTGGGCTTACAAATTGTGAAAATAGTGCAGAAAAGGTGCTTACCTAGCTCCTACTTACCTAGCCTCCGCGGTTACAAACATTCTGCTAGTCTAAACAGCAGAGCTCTGACGATTTCCGCAACTGCTAATAAAACTTTTCTCTGACACAAGCTACTGGTGAGAGTTAAACAACTCAACACACTTGAGGCGAGAGAAAAGATTCATGACTAGCCACGGATTTCAAACAAACAATCAGAGAAAGAGGAAACTGTTTTAGTCAATCTCAAATTTACAGACAACTGCACAAAATTTCTCTCCAAACGTTCAAATCAGGGGCTAACGCATAGAAATGGGAACAAATCCACACACCTGAGGTTTAACAAAAGGTGCAGGCACACTAATACAGACACAGATTGCAATCAAAAACTTGAAAGGAGAGGAGACTGAATGAATGGTATGATTATGATTTAATCTGAACTTCACTGAGCAATGACCACAGAACAACATTTTGGTCTCCAACCAGTTAAGAATCATAGGCACTTTTGACCCGCAGAAATTTCGCTGAGAGCTTGAAAAAGAGTTTACACTCCTCACAGTAGGTTTTGAAAGGTAAAGGAGCCGATATTTGTGTCGAAAAATTATCAAAACGAGAAAAAAACACACAGAACTGCCAAGGATGATGATTGAAGTTGGAATCATACTTGGAGCCGGTGGACGGCAAACAAATTAATCAGTGAGGTAAAGAAATAAAAACACAGTTTTAATCTAATTGAATTTGAGAAAGATTAACAAAAAAACACGAAAAATAAGGTAATGTACGTTGAAATCCAAGCAGACGTCTTCAGTGTTTACATTTTCGTTGTTTATGAAGCCAGCTGTGATGACAGGCGGCCATTATTATTTGAATGTGCCGCGCGGTCCACCGCTACTCGTGGTGGATGCATGCAGGCTGGCTCGCCACTTCGCCCGCCATCTTGGAATTTCTAAAAACGCCTTTTGCGGGTTTACGAGTGGATTTTATGACTGTTTGATGCTTCCAATGTGATTTTTACGCGATTTTACACTAGAAACAACCCTCCATATCGCTGTAGCAAAAGTGTGCAACAGACCCATTATATTTAATCGCTCTATAAGCCCCAATTTTTGTATGACTCAAAGTATTTTACATTTGTTTAACGTTTGCTCCCACGGAAATAATTATTAGCTATTATGCGAAAAAAACATCGTCCAAAATAGCTTGGGAACGCCAATGGCTCCGTTGCAAACTTTTGCTATAGCATAGTAAGCATCGAAAAATCTCAAAATCGACACACACATACCTACTTGAGAACCAAATTAAAAGATGGCGGTCGAATGAGCGGGTCACAATGGAGGAGTCCCATTTAATCGCAACTTTCTATGCTGAAAATAGTACACTGAAAAAAAAAATGTTAAAAAAATGTGGGACAGGTTCCAAAATGCTGATTTTACATTATAAAAATGCTGATTCAACATTTGAAAATGCTCATTCAACTACGTCCTTGGCTGAGTCAGCATTTTCATAATGTAAAATCAGCATTTTGGAACTTGTCCCACATTTTTTTAACATTTTTTTTTTTTTTCAGCGTATGATTCACCATGAAGAAAGCAGCAGTTCTTATATGAGACCTATTCCCCACTGTGCGACTCGCTCACTCGACTGCCATTTTTGAATTTGGTTGAACGCAATCCATCGAGTTTGTGACACTTTTCAATGCTTAATGTAATTTTCACGCGATATTACATAGGAATCGACCCTCCACAACGCTGTATAGCCAAAGTTTAGAACAGTTCTATTGAGAGTTTCCGCATTTCCTCTAATATTTATATTCGTTCATCTAAAAAAACAAAATATTCTAAAATATTGCAGCAAAGTCTGAAGAATACTAAAAATTGAGTCATGAAACCAAAAGAAATCTACATAGAAAAGAATAGATCGTTCGGGGAATTCATTTGAGCCTCCAATAATTATTCGACACTTAGGCGTAGATTCAAAAGAGGGCAATAACAACGATTCATTTTCAGGATAGCCTTGGAATGGAACGCAAGCCGTGACAGCTCTTTCCTCAAAGGGACGCTCACATTTTATACTTACTTTGCGTGTCATTTCGGTTCAGCGTGGAAGTCATTTTTGCTCGTAACTTTGTTTTTTCGCCCGTAAAACTCCGCAGAGAATAGGAACTAGGAAGAAAAGGAGTTAGAAGAAAAAATAATTATCGTACTCTGGGGTTTACACTTTGCATACTAGAGCTATATTCCTCGAGACTTACCGGTTACTGAGTGCGTCGGGCAGCCTCGACTGTAAGTCCAGGGCAGCTTGGACTTTTAAATACTTTTCCGAAGTTTTCCGAAAAAAAGTGTTACAGGAAAATGTTCCTCCTGTTTTTCTGAATAAGAAACATTCAACAGAATTGTCCTATTTTGTCCTTTTTTGAAGTTTTATTACTTTCTTTAAAGACAGTATCCGTTTCATACGAGTATTATTTTGGTCTGGGATTGCCAAAAAGTGGCTAAAAGCCGGTAATTTGACTCTGAAATTAAGGAAATTTGACATTATATGGCCTTTAAAGGCTCTAGAATGACTAGTTAGCTTCACTGATAGCTGCAAACATCTGACATTACGTATTAAACCTTTTCAAATTGAAGATATTAAACCGGGCCCGAATCTTAGCTACATTCTCGTTAACATAGTTTTCAGTGATGAAATTTCGTTCTTTTAGCAACACTTTAGCTGGAACGGAATCACCAAGACAAGTTCCATCACCCTCCATCCTCGTATACTTAAAATATACAACCCTTTTATGCCTCATTTACCTCATACCTATAACTAGACTTTTAAATACTGAAGACACGTGCAGGACTTTAAAACGATTGCAAATGATTTTTCCAGTGACTAAAAGCTGTGAAATACAGTTTTGATTACTTTTATTTCTTCTTCAAAACTATTTACCTTGCAAGGTTGCACGATTTCGCTGGAAAATCTTGGCATTCCAATTTCATCTGTGTTTATAGGGAATATTTTTCAGTCAAAGTTGGCAAGTGGGATGAAATTTCGGGTGTGGTAGGGGGAGAGGAGTTAGACGGAAGGGGGTGGATAGAGGGGGGGCCGGGAGACCCGGTCTCTCGGTCAGTTCAAAATCTATCTTATCACGATCAACCATTCTTGTAAATCTCAGGATTTAAAGGAGGAATGTAACGGACATTCAAATAAGTAATCAATTAAAAAAAAAAAAAAAAAAAAAAAAAAAAAAAAAACGAATTAGTTGGGCACCATATTGAATCACAAAATTATCAAAAATCCATTAAATTCGAGTTTCAGGTACTTAATACATCGGGAAACTGAGTTCCAGGCAAATTGGACTGTAGGCTGAAGGACACTTTTGTTACCGACTAAAAATAGCAAAAACTAAGCGGGCGCCATCTTGGATTTGAATTATGTTGAAAAACACTTTCAGATTCAAGTTTAGCACTCTTAAAAACACTGATAAAACAAATTCCATTAAAATCGGATGTTCGGCTGAATTTTGATCTCAAAAGAATAGAAAATATTGAGCGGGCGCCATCTTGGATTTCAAATTTTTTGAAAAATTCCATCGGATTCGAGTTCAGCGTACTTAAAAACATAGGGAAACCAAGTTTCAAGCCATTTGGCTCGGTAGCTGATTTATGGCCACGTTTTGGTGATGTCAGACCATAGTGCGGCGACTTTTCAAAAGATGGTTTCAGTGCAAAGTCAACGATTAGCCAACTATCACAACGATGCACTCATCAGTTGCAACCAGCTGTGAAAAAACTTGCGTAGCGTTCCAAACCATCTCACTTACTCACCCACCCGTGACCCTCCATGCATAGCCACCTCTTTCCAAGTGCGTTGAAATTTGTACGCAGGTCCTTTTTTCACAACATTCCACTATCAAATCTCATTAATTAAAATGTCTCTAGAAATTCATTTCTGTCAAACAAAAAGGCTGTTTCAAGCTTTTCAGTTTTACTTTTCATCTCCTGAAAAGTATTTTTTTTTTCCCCTCCCATTTTTTTAGGGATGATAAAGCTACGCGAGAATAGTTTAAAAATGGTCAATTTTAGCCCCCTAAAACCGGAGAGGGGGGCCAAGCGAGAAACAATTTTTCGGTTATAACTTTTGAATGACTAGAGATATTAAAATTATACTACTTTAAAACCAAAGATCGTTGAAATACCCATCTTTCGTAGAGTGGTCAAGTTACAAAAGACTGGAATCGCCTAGTTTCAACATTTTGAAAATTCAAAAAAAAAAGTCAGATTTTTGACATTTTCTCAAACATAATTCGGACTGGACCGGGGAAAAACAAAATTCACTAAAAAAAACCGCTACAATTTTACTCTCAGCCAACTCCTCGTGGGAAATGAAACAACCTCTTCGCAAAAACATGGATCCGTTAACGATCTTAGTGATGAGGAAGAGATAGCAGTACATGGGGGTTACGCGATAGGGATAGAGACGCTTTAAGACGACGCTCAACCAATTTTTTCACCACATAACACGGCATCACTTTTAAACCGTTCATAACGATTCAAAAATGTCGTCGAAAAATCAGCTGCTGACTTTATCGTTCACGAAGTTTCCACCGATTCTGCTATTGAGGGATCACATAGTGCGTGATGTGCCTGTGCCCCACGTTCACCACTCGTTAGACGCAGTCAACACTCAACACTTGTTCGCTACAGTGCAGAGCATTGGTGAAAATAGCGACAATGGTGGTGAATACGGAGGGGGTCGTTGGATACGGAGAGGGTCGTTGGACGTGGAGGGGAGTGGAGGAGAGGGGGAAAAAGGGGAGACTCGCGGGTATTTGTTCTTGTTCCTCGGTTGGTCTTGCGGTCGGTGGCTTAGCTCAATGCTCGACGAGCCGAGTCACGGTCACACAGTGGATCGGAATTTCCCGGAAATTGTTTTACGAATAAAAATCAATACTACGAAGAATAAATATAAAAAAACAACTTAAACAAGCGCGAAATCATTCACCACAGGGCTTAAAATGAGTCAAATATCGCAATGAAACATCATCGCTAGAATATTTTTTTTAACGCAAAGAAACAACACATTTGTTTTGTCCGAAAAAAATCTATTTGTTAGTCTATTGTGCGTCACCGCTCTTGTTGCTATTTATTGTAACTTAATTTAATTTATTGTGCACTCCCAAGTTTTCCACTCGACTCCATCCGACCGACTGTGACTCTTCTACTACTACCGCCGACGTAGAGCAAGGAAGAGCGACCAAGGAACAACAGAGAGAGTGTGGGAGAGAAGAGGACAGAAGACAGAAGACAGGGGAAAGGGAACTCGTGGAACGCGGAACAACACAGACACTTTCGTACCCCCACGACACGTGCATGGTCGTGGTAAGAGAGAGAGAGAGAGAGAGAGAGAGAGAGAGAGAGAGAGAGAGAGAGAGAGAGAGAGAGAGAGAGAGAGAGAGAGAGAGAGAGAGAGAGAGAGAGAGAGAGAGAGAGAGAGAGAGAGAGAGAGAGAGAGAGAGAGAGAGAGAGAGAGAGAGAGAGAGAGAGAGAGAGAGAGAGAGAGAGAGAGAGAGAGAGAGAGAGAGAGAGAGAGAGAGAGAGAGAGAGAGAGGGGAGAGAGAGAGAGAGAGAGAGAGAGAGAGAGAGAGAGAGAGAGAGGAGAGAGAGAGAGAGAGAGAGAGAGAGAGAGAGAGAGAGAGAGAGAGAGGAGAGAGAGAGAGAGAGAGAGAGAGAGAGGGGGGAGAGAGAGAGAGAGGGAGGGAGGGAGGGTGCACACTGCACCGTTTCATTACCACCGCGCGACATGTTACGGTGTTATTACACGTACGGAGCAACGCTCGGGACGGGACGCACGGGATCGGCGGGATGCATGCTCGTGCAATTTGGCAACAATGTATTCTATCCCTTTAAACTAATGTAAAATATCGAATTCAGGGGGTTCACAGTGCACAAGGAAAGTTCGATATATTAAATGAGTTTAAATGGAGTATAGTTGCATTGTTGCCAGATGGCACGCGACGCGACGCCGCGCCACTGGCCACCATTCACCGCAGACGTACTCCGAAGTGGCCGCGGCGAATCACTTCATTCAGCACATTGGAGGCCGATTTCCGCCAAAAACTGCAACTCGGTGAACCAGGCTTTACTTTTCGAAAGACACCATAGAGGAACCAAAATAGTAACCCTCAATTCAGCCAGTCTTACATTTAATAATGGGGTTGTTGCACACTTTTGCTTTAAGCGATTTAACCTTCGATTCTGGTGAAAAAACCTCGACAAATGACAATGGCAGCACTAAAAACTTCCGAGATCCACTCTTAAACTCAATAAACGCTTTTATTTACGAGGGCGTAATGGTGGCCGAGGGCAGTAACAATGGTATATTCCTATCTTAATTTCGTCATTATTTCTATGCTAACAAGGCTGATTCGCAGAATAATTAGTCACCACAGTAGTGATTCATATCCGATGAATGGTACCGCAACAACTAGTGACGCACCGGTTTCAGATGAAAGTCGTCTCTTATTGGTCACTTCTTGATGGAGTTACAGTATTGTTAGGTGAGAATCTCCCGTTTTTACTACCCTTAGCCACCATTACGCCCGCGCAAATAAAAGCGTTTATCGAATTTAGGAGTGGAAATTGAAAGTTTTTAGTGCTGCCATCGTTATTTTTGGAGGTTTTTACACCAGAATCGACTGTTAAATCGCTTATAGCAAAAGTGTGCAACAGCCCCATTTCAAAGATCAGCGCAGGCTTCATTTTTATGGGTCCTAGTTTAAGATTCTGTCTCAGCTAATAAGGGACTTCCGAAGTTTTAGGCATCCAGTTCTCTCTGGACAAATCAGCAAAATTTTAGAGAAGGTATGTTATAACTTGTAAGTGTACAGATGTGGGAGTATGGGGGGAGCATTCTCCTCCATCAGAAAACGATCATTCTCCACCATGCTCAGTATTCTTTTGGCGGAGAGATTTTGATTCATTACTTCGTTATCGGCATCTTGAATGATCTCGCAATCAGCTCACGCACATTCTGGAAGTTATGTGAGCTCCTCTTGGCAATGCCCTGAAACGTAGACAACGTGACGATGTAGGGACAGAGGCTGAGAGAGGAATAAAGCCTCTCCAAGGATGCCGAGTTTCAATCAGTGGCGTAGCGTGCAAATCGGCAACGTTGCACTGTGTCCATTTAAACCCGTGTAAAAGGTCGAATGCGAAGGTGTTCACCGAACACCCAGCAGTTCGATTTTTGTCATGGGTTTAAATGCACAAATTGCAACGTTGCCGAATTTCACGCTGCCTCTGGTTTCAATAAATGTAGATTTAACGCAGATGCTCTCATGCACTACAGAGTACAGAGGTTCGTTAGCCCTCATGCCAACAAGTTGTGTTGGGATGATTTAAGCAATTTTCAGTTTAACAGAAGCATTCACTGAAAAAAAAAATTCAAGTACAGCCAAAGCAGATTTTTCAAATAGCTTCGCAGATCAACATTGCTATCTCTATCAGAGCAAGTTGCGGTTGTACAAATACAACTGCAACTTTCTCCAGTAGAGCTAGAACTTTTAATCTGCGAGGCTATTTTAAAAGGCTGCTTTGGCTGTACTTAAACTCTTTTTTTCCAGTGTTTCAAGGACAAGTTATAAGAATATTTGCCGTGCACAGCACTATAGACCGTTGAAGTGATGACTTACGATCAAATTTGGGTCAAAACAAGTGCTCTATCTCTCATCGCTCTCGTGCGGTGTTACCCATTAGAAATTGAAGATCCTTTTCAAATGCCAATTCGTGCTATTAAACAACCAATTCTCTCAAACTTTATTGCAAAATTGAATTCTGCGTACCTCTTAAAATATCACAATACTACATTAAATCCGCTTTTGGAACCGATAGCTTTTCCAAATTGGTTTCATTGGAACGAGATGTTGAGAAAATCATATCTCTAGTCTAAAAGTGACTTCTTCAAGACGTCTGTGAGGACGAAGACTGGTTTAGTGAAAATGGAAAAAAATCATAATTGATCAATCAGACGTCAGTTTTGCGTTTAAAAAAAACATTTAAGCCAATCAGATACCTGAACTTTGAATTTCTCGCTCGTCACTAAAGCAGTCTTATCTCTGAAATCGATGTCTCCTCGTATAAGTTACATCATCATTTTAAAGTGCAAAAACAACAAGAGGAGTTCTTTAAATTTTAACAGCAGGACGCGCGCATATCATTTTTTAAATGTTCACAAAATGAACCGTAAACTTGCTCGTTATTCTCCCGAGATAGGTATTTCTGCCCACCTTTATAAAATTAAAGCATATTTTACCAGTTAAAAACTTTTGCTAACTATGCCGTGCTAAGCTCTGAGCTGGGGATTGTTTGAATCCGTTTGATCTCGACGGTTTAAGCTCTTCAAAAGTAACATTCACAGTCAATTCACACGAGAAGCAAAATAATGGCTCCGGCGTTGTCGCGCTAAACAAAGAAAAAGAGGAACTTCAAAACTATTTATGTATTTCGAAATAGTTGACTTAATCTTTTTGTCCGTTTGAAAGTATTTATAACAGGTCCTGGCCAATACAAAAGTATTGATGATCAATAATAATGCATGCGGAGCGCAAAAGGATGATTTTATCTCACGAGGATTCGCAGATTTTCTCAAATTTTTAAAACAATTTTTTTTTTTTAAGGTTTTTTTGTTATTTTTTTCTTTCAACCAAAACTACTTGTGAGTATACGTGGGATTTAAATTTGCTTTGGATTTCAACGGACGGACCAGTTTTTTTGTATCCAAAAAAAAAAAAAAAAAAAAAAAAAACACGTGGATCCCATAACTTCCGAGTGTTTGAACATGGACATTAAACCAAGTAATATTACAAAATGATATTCATCTTCGGCCTACATTTAGTGACAAAAATACGAAAGGACACAATTAATTGTAAGTGCATTTTTCATCATCATCACAAAAAAACTGAGCAGGCCAGGGTCAGCACGATATTCCCCCTCCCCCTCTACCCATCACTTCGGTAATTAGAAGAGCAGTGACAAAAATAAATTTAGAGGAATACAGCAGTGACTTAGAGTGTTGAAAAAGTAATACACGAGTACCATTCTAGCGGTCAAGCTTTTTGGGAAGTATATATGGTATAAAATAAAACAGTTCAGTTAAGTTATGATGAAATGAAATACTTAAGTAGGTCATAGTAGTACCGATGTTAGGTAATTACATGCGTTGGCGTTGAAGAAGCTCAGCACTGTTTTTTAGTGTCATATCAGCAGAGTTTTAAAAGGTTTGGAAGCAGTGGCGGATGCGGGACCCCTGCCAGCCCCAAATGTTGCCTTTTAGCAACCGATAATAGCCCAAAATCACTTCCTGCGACGCTTTAACTTTCAAATTTCACATGCGTCCTCCCCCCCCCCCCCCCCCCCAGAAAAGATTTCTGGATCCGCCACTGTTTGCTAATATTTAGGAAAGACTTAAACTTAGAAACGGATGCAATAATTGACTTAACCTTCAATTGCTATTTACGGTAACTGCGAAAAACGGGAAGTTGCTGTTCTCACCTATAACAGAAAAAAAAAAAAAATCGATTGGTCACACAAAAATAATACAATGTTGATATAAAGACAAATAGATACATATGATACGCTTACATATGAAAGATTGTTAAGTGCTATGAGTTTTAACCCTTTCATGTACGCATTTTGGGATTTGAGTTTTTTTTAGACCATTCAAAAGAGGACAATTTTCAAAGAACTTTGAAAGGTCACTCAAATTTTTGCAAAATTAATGTCCATTTAAATTCCATTGAATTCTAAGTTACAGAAGTTGATACACATGTGTACCACTTCCCGTGAAAAGGTTAAAGCAACCGTATAGTCGATTACTTCCCCACGCAAGAGAATTGGATGACTGAACCATGTTGTGAAGACTGGCGGATAAAATGATAAATAGGAAGGGTAAGATGCAAAACGCAATCCAAAGGGTGAAAGGGTCCCGTTCAGTACAAGTATTAGGTGCGTTGCGTAATGCGTATTTACTTTGACTACTTTTATTTGTCCCCGCGTTGTAGAAAAGCCTTCGTACACGCTTAAACGTTTGTAGGATTGCCAACTTGACACTTCCAAAACTAACGCACAAACTTGACCAAAACACCTTAAAACGCGGCGGGTTTCATTGATAATTTTGAAATGGGTTCTTGGTAATCCCGTAACGAGACGTCTCTTTGATACTTTCTTAAACAAAAAATCCGGTAGTTTGCGTGACCAAAATTCCGGTAACTGAATCTCGAATTCTGGTTACAGTCAACGGAGGTCCGGTTACTAAAACAAGAATTCAGTTTAATACTTTCCTAGGCGGAATTCCGGTTAAATTACCAGGGACATTTGTCTCAGAGCAATTTTCGAGAAACTTTCAGAACTTTGGTTTCGGTAGGCCACCTGTAATGTAAATACCTGCAATGCAGAAGTTCGTTAAAATTATGATTGCATGCGTGGCTTACCTCCAATAGCCATCTAACTTGGTGTTTACCCCTACCTATGGTCCGATATTCTTTTTGTCCGGACTAACTATATACATCAATTCATCATATCTGTTAAAGAATGAAAGTAATTAGTAGGTTAGTAACAAAAAAAGACTTTGTATTCTGGTTGAAAACGGAGAAACATGAATGCGACGCCGACAAAATAGCACGAGGTGAATAAAGACTTCACGAAATTCTTTGTCTTCCTGAAACGGCGCATTTAAGCGAGTACCGATCCGCATACTTTGGTAACCAAAAAATATGCCGCGAAATACTTTTAATTCTCGGTTTGTAAAGTGGTTTTCTGTATAGATGTGATAAGAATTCAGGCCTGCGCACCGAGAGAAAATTATTTTGCAAAGGAATTCAAGTCACGTAGGTTCGATACATTACGTTTTAAAAATCTGTCCCCGCACGTGAATGAGCCCAATCATTCATCTACCTCTCTATTCTTTTCAATCTATTGAAAGATTTGAAAGATACTTTTAACTACTCACAGTCGATATTTTCGTAATTGGCTTAAAGTTAGCGAATTTTCTTCGCTAATCGACGCATTGTTTCCTGGCAACTTTCAAAGCAAACGCGACGATTAACTTCTGTTTAAATTACGGTGATATAACTAGGTCATATTCATAATTATTTCATTCACATTTTGCCCGTAAGTGTGGCTAAGTTAATTTCAGGGCGCTATAATACGTATCATTATACAGTGGAAATCGGATATAACGACCTTCGCGGGACCGGCCAAATTCGGTCGTTATGACCGATAGTCGTTAAAACCGATAGTTGAATTTTTACGCACTTACCTCATGTCAAATGGCGACTTTTCATGATTCGGCGATGCGCTTTGAGACAGGACATTCTATTTTGCCGTGCTAGTGACGTATTTCGTCACGTTTTATTTAACTTAAAATTTATTTATCTATTTATTTATTTATTATCATTATTTTATTTTTATTTTATTTTTTAAGTTCTAGGGTTTAATTGAATCAAAACATGAAGTAAAGGTTTGCAAAAATTTAATTATTTATTAATTCATTTTAATTTTAAAAAAATTTACACTGGAAAAAAGTCCGTAATTTTTTTTTGTTTGACAATTTTGTTTATGTATTCTTTTCGCACAGCTCTGTGTACAGAGGTCAAGGATTGCGTGACAAGGGAAGACTCGTTTAATTCGGGGTTCAATATGAGAAATTTCTGAAGGATTCTAACGGCGTCTAGGGCATCGGGAAAAGAAATTTGCTCTTCCTCTGCTTCTTCCTTAGGCGGGTCCTCTTTCTCACTGCCGCTGTCTTCGTCGTTTTCTTTGTCTAACACTTCTTTGACTATTTCATCATCGGTTAGATCAGCGCATGTGGCGAGGTTTTCATCTGCATTGACGTAAGCTTCTTGCCGAGTTCGTTGGCTTTTTCTTGTAGTATAGGGCCGTTCAACGGCACATTTTTCGCTCGTTGAGTCGTAAACCAGGCAAGTAAAGCTTTGTCTACGTCGGGGTTTTCACATGATCGCTCGCGTTTGTTTTGCCACTTGTTTTTTTCAAAGAACTCTAAAACTTTTTCCCGCTTATTCCAAATGGTAGAAATAGTGCTGTGACTTACGCCGAGCTCCTTGGCTAGATCGTGATTTCTCTCGCCATTTTCTAAACGCCAAATAATATGCGCCTTCGCTTCAATTGTGAAATTCTTCCGTTTTTTCGGGGACATTTTTGGCACTTCACTACACTACAAACTTTTCGCGAAATCGTGAGAGGATATGTGCGCACATTCACTGTTATGCAATGACTGAGGACGCTCTGTTTACTTACCTTGAATGGATCGAAGAAAGTGCGTAAACATTTCTTTTCCTGTATAATTGGTAAAGGAATGTTTTCGGTGCACGAAAAAATCTGACAAATATCAGAACAAAGCCTCGCCGCGCTACGCGCATCGGTCGTTGTATCCGATAGCTAGACCCAAAAATCCGGAAAAATTCCGTCGCAATAGCCGATATGTCGTTGTAAGCGACGTCGTTATAACCGATACATAAATACATTGACTTAATGGGGAATCCGCCGGGACCGGGAGGATCCCGTCGTTATGGCCGATATAGGTCGTTATAACCGATGTCGTTATATCCGATTTCCAGTGTACGTATACGGTTTCTCCCTAAAATTGCTTGTTTTGTTGATTATTTTAAGAGCACTTGGTGTTACTTAAATATTTTTTAATACGAGGACCTACTTGGACCTTCTTACTTTGAATTCAAAAGTTCGTCAACTCCGAAACTTTTGAATTTTTGTCCCTCCAAATCTGCAAACTTTCACTCTAGACAAAATTTTTTCAAATGGTAATTCTGAGTCATCTCTTTTTAAAAGTGATATAGACGTGGATTAGCGTTAAGGGACTAAAAAGCCCACTATTGACGAAACTGAGTTAATATACGTTTTGAATTCTTTCATACATACTACGCTAAATTCCAAAATATGTTAAAAAAATACTTACGCCAAAAATAAAGAGAGAGAAAAAAATTGCGATAGAAGGTATACAATTATAATGCAGCTAAATGAGAAAGTTTTGACCAACTCCTTTAAAGCGGTCAAATAGGGGTCATTAAGAGTCCACGGTTCAAATCAAAGTTTGCGTCTTTCATGGCAGAAAACAAAGAAAAATGTCTGAATACCGCAGTTCACTTCAAAGCATCAAGTACTCTCGTACAACCAAACATTGATGACATGAATAACATATTGGCTTATTGCAATCCTGGGCGGATCCAGCAATTTGGCAACCATGCATTATTTTCGTTTGATCGTATGAAAAAAAATCGATTCTCAAGGGGGCCGTGACCCTCATACTGATCGATTGTTTTACGTACATTCAAATGGGAAGAATCCACAGATGCCAGATTGCTGGATCCGTCTTAGATTGCAATCGGAGCTCTAAGCCGACTCAGCTCCAAAAATGGGCTCACTAGAGAGCTCCCAACGCAATAATTTAAACAGAGATCGATGAAATTAATTTATGACAGTGCGAGAACACTTGAAATCAGTTTTGGAACTTACATTAGTGATTTGCACGAATTTTCCGTAGTTTTCTGCCAAGAGAGAAACAATATTAGATTTTAACCGTGGCTCCAGCTCCGAGACCCTGCGCTAATCCACGTCAATATTGTATACACATATAGTGTTCTGAAGTCAAGATTATGAAGTCATCTCTAGTGAATTAAAATATTCTCGAGTCGACTCAGCCGATGGGCATCTACCCCTGCAGTTGATCAATCGATCATTTTTGCCTAGAGCATGTTAAAACACAAGCAAGCCAGATCAAGGAAGGAAAAAGAACCGCCCACTTATTCATGTTTCAAATCTTCATTAAAAAAAAAAAAAAAAAAAAAAAAAAAAAAAAAAAAAAAAAATCTTGTAATTACAGGTTCAAGTCAATCGATGGTGGGTGCTGAATCAGTTTCTGCAAATAGACCCACAAGTACCGATGCCTAATTTACAAAAATACGACGCAAATATTGGTAGGGCGGCATCTAAATGCAACAAAAAGAGAAATATGGCAACAATGTTCATCGGTATAAGATGAAAAAAATCATCGACTGAGGAATACCCATCAATTTAGAGCGATCAGTACTAATCGCTGCCAGCTTTCGGGAGGAATAATTTAAATTGCGGTGTGAAGAGGAATTCGCGCTTTTCGTCTTTCAAAATCGAACACAGTTTAGAAATAGACGGTTCCACTGCACCTGGTGACGACCGTCCACCATCCTGTGAACGTTCCAAACTATCTCTCTCTCATTCTCACGTGACTCGTGGGGAAAAAGATGCCTGGCAGGGTATGCAATACGCAACGCACTTAATACATGCGTTGAATGCTAGCTTCTGGGTTGCGAATTGCATACTCTGGCCAGCGGGCTGATTGTTTACTTGAACGCTAAACTGATGGTAGTTAAGACTGTCTGAGAGTGACGCTGTTGATTGAGCATTGTAAGACGTGGCCGTTGCTATGGTAGCCACAGTTAGGTTTCCATTATAGCTATAAATTTAATAAAAGCTACATGAGTTCGGGGAATTTGACTGTGGTTTCCGAAGCAACAGTTAAATCTTACAATTTTTCACTTATCCCGGATATAAAAGAATACTTGGGCAATATTTTAAAATTATTTAATCCTGCCAAAATTTTGCTAAAAAAATACCCGATTTTTTTCTTTAAACAATGTTTGAAGTATTTAAAACGATTAGTTTAAAAAGGTTAAAAACTGTTTTTGTTTTTTTGTTTTTTTTTTGTTTTGTTTTTTTAGAAAAGATTTTGGAAACAGTTGAAAATATTTGCAAACAAGGCTTTATTGATTTCTTTTTTTGCCGAAAAAAAAAACAAAATTATAAAATCTATCGGAAATATTTTCAAAATATCACTTCGGCAAATAATGCAATGAGCATTCACATATTTCAAAAATATTTTTGGCAAGACTCTGACTTAAAAATATTTTTAAAATGCTCCTTTCAAATCAGGACATGCAGTGAAACGAATCATCGACAATCATAACTATCGGTTTGACGTAAAAGTACACGATCAGCCCGCAGGTATCTTTTTCCTCGCTAGTATACAGGGTGTTGAAAAACTGTTCCCGAATATTTCAGAGGCGGATTTTACAGGTCAAAA
Organism: Trialeurodes vaporariorum; assembly: GCA_011764245.1. NCBI lineage: Eukaryota > Metazoa > Arthropoda > Insecta > Hemiptera > Aleyrodidae > Trialeurodes > Trialeurodes vaporariorum. Next base: position 34,059,908 of record VMOF01000001.1, read on the forward strand.
TAAGACTTTTTTTCCCTATGAACATGGGTCCGAAATTGCAGTTTTTTCGAGTTACAGTGTTGCAAAGTTTCCGAAAAACAAATTGAAAAATTGTCATAACTCCCTCGTGAATTTTTCTTAATGCTCGTAAATAGGTACTCTGGTGTAGTTTTAGGCGTTCTTGCCGATTTTGGTCGTGAAAATGCTGTATGCAAAAATTTGAGGGGGGTTAAGGGGGTTTTTCTTGATTTTTCTCACTTTTTTTGGCCAAATTATGTAAAAACATGCTCTCGGATTCATTGAACCCAAAAACGATTAGCATTACTCAAAAGTTCGTAAAAAAGTATGCATTTTTAGTCCTTACAAGTTTTTCCAATTCGTTAACCATTTCCGAGAAAATCGTCCCTGAAGTTGCAGAGGTCGGCCAATAATCGCCTTTTCTTTGATTCTGTCATTTCTTGGCCGACTTCTCCAACTTCAGGGACGATTTTCTCAGAAATGGTTTACGAATTGGAAAAACTTGTAAGGACTAAAAATGTATACTTTTTTACGAACTTTTGAGTAATGCTAATAGTTTTTGGGTTCAATGAATCCGAAAGTATGTTTTCACCTAATTTGGCCAAAAAAAGTGAGAAAAATCAAGAAAAACCCACATAACCCCCTCAAATTTTTGTATACAGCATTTTCACGGCCAAAATCGGCAAGAACGCCTAAAACTACACCAGAGTACCTATTTACGAGCATTAAGAAAAATTCACGAGGGAGTTATGACAATTTTTCAATTTGTTTTTCGGAAACTTTGCAACACTGTAACTCGAAAAAACTGCAATTTCGGACCCATGTTCATAGGAAAAAAAAGTCTTACTTTGACCTGTAAAACCCGCCCCTGAAATATTCGGGAACAGTTTTTCAACACCCTGTACATTGTTTCAAATAAATACCGATTCCGGTTTATTTTTCTTCTTAAATCTGGCGGCGGTGTTCATAGATTACCATAATATTTCGAAGCTTCCAACTGGTTTCATATCCACCCGCCTACTACTCCTTCGTCTCAATTACACTTGACGCGAGTTGGCGAGTGAGGGTTATACCAACACTTATCGACACCTTTTCCTGATACTTTTCACCTAAACGCACACACTGACCGAATTCACTCGTCGATTATTTATGGATATCGACATTTCCTCGAATCGTTCTCGGGCCCTTTAATTCAAACGAATTAATCTTAATTTCATCTCCACGCCCATTTCCACCTAGCATACGCCACTGCCCTATAATCTAAAGGAATTGAGGCAAATGGTTTTATTCAATTGCAATTAACTTCGTAACCCGTCTTTTCGACAAGTGATATCATCATTGTATCACTTAAACGGGAAATAACTAACTGTATTTGATTTGCGATTAACTTACTAGCGTTTCGTGCAATCTGGCAACACGATATTTCGTCCTGAAACTCTAGGAAAATGTCGATTTGAAGTAGAGCACTATGAACACTGCGTACCCAGTATAATTTGACATTTTTCAAGAGTTTAAATCAGGGCGTCGCACGGTGGATCGAGTCAATGGGGAGCATCGGACATTTGGCTGTGTGACTCTTAAATATCGCGATAACCAGTGAGACACATGAAACCCACTCAATTTTTCACGAAAATTTCGATTTTTTTATTTGCATTAGCCTAAAATTATTACCGTCCCTATAAATGTCTCATTTTCAATCCAAGAAGAGGTTAATGAAAACTACAATTTTCTGCGATTTTTTGCGCGTGAACAAAAGATTAAATATGTTGTAGTTTGAGCAACTGTTGTTGCCTGAGGCTTAATATTAGTTTGTAAACACGTTTCAAATTACATGAAGGACATACATGGGTTCAAATAATTGTGGGGGGAGGGGGGAGCCAATCCTAAGATAAATGCTAGTGAAGACAAATAAACAAGTTTCTTCCTATAATATCACTGAATTCGTTGGTCAGAATTTCCTAAGCATATACTCAAATTTTACACTGCTTACATACGAATACTTACAACCTAACCTAACCTTAAAAAAAAAAAAAAAAAAAAAAAAAAAAAAAAAAAAAAAAAAAAAATGGGGGAAAAAACAACAAACCAAAAATGGCAATCATGAACATGTTTTGTACCCATGATACACGAGGTAAAATCTCGGTCGCCACTCATTCGATAATCGATTCTCACTGCATTTCATATCGAATGATCAAAAAGTTCAACCCAAGCTCTGCCGAAAATTCACGGAAAATCACGAAAGTGTTTCGTGACATTTCGTGAATTTTTCAATATCTGTAGGTTGGTATTCGGGTGTTACGGTGCATCATCTGCCTCTTTACTTTCCATGCTAATTTAAATTGGAATAATTGCTTACCAACTAAAGTAGTAACAATCATCAAGATATTACCATTCATTTTGCGATTTTTCTTTTTTTTTTCATCATCAATAACATTTACTTTAAAACGCATTTAGATGAGTCAATATGGCAACAGCGCAGTAGTGAGTTAAAAATTATCGTACTGTCATATACAGAGAAGAATAGCGACTTCAATCACATTTTTGCCAAAAGAGTAATTTCCATTTTCCATGCGGGTAAATGAATTTATGAAGAGGGCTATAAGACTTGAACACCCCCCCCCCCCCACTCAATAATGGTTACAACCCCCACTTATTAACTTTGAAGAAAAACTTTTCCTACCACCATCACCTATAGAAAGAAAACTGCTCACCAAAACGCATCTGCCATCAAACCATACCACCAGTCAAGGGTGATTAGTATTTTCACGAAAATGGCCATTCAAAAATTTCCATTTTTAGCCCTCTAACTTCCGGATCCGCAAACTTCCGCAAGATGTTTGACAAGATATGAGTTCCAGGGGGTGTTAGGAGTCAGGAGATGTGTCGCTCCATTGCAAGTTCGCGCGAGTTTTATACTAAAACCTCAGTTATTCCTGAAAAAAGGGCTTTTTTCAAGGTTCTACATTAATGCTCTCTACTGAGTCGAAAATTGCAGTTAAAAAAAGGATAATAAGCTTTTCTTGAAGCTAAAGTGACCCTCAATCAGCTCCAAGTGTAATGATTGCAAACACGAATCAATTATCTATAGTATTTTGCATTTGAAGTCGCGGAAGTAGAGGTCAGATTTTCGTAAAATTGATTCTTCCTCAAAAATACAAACTTTAAAGTACCACCACTGCCAGAAAAAGTGCCTTAAATTTAATTGTGCACACATTTTTGGGACCCCTGAAGGCCCTGGAATAAGATTCTTTTGTCAGAAGTTGAATTTTTAAACCTCCATTTTTGCCCAAATGTCCGGTGCTTAGCATTGACTCGATCCAACGTGGTCGCCGTCGAACCGAATCGAGCCGCGAATCGCGAACCGTTTTGAATAAAATGCCTTGAACTGCAAACCGAACCAAACCGCACGGGTCAACCTGGGTTTGAATCGGTTCGACAGTTTTCTGAAACCGGTTCAGTTACTATGACCATAGACTCTAAATAATACTATTTTCATAAATTGCTACATCAACCTTAAAAAAAAAAAAAAAAAAAAAAAAAAAAAAAAAAAAAAAAAAAAAAAAAAAACTGCATAAGAAAAAGGAATCCAAATTCGATGATGTTCTGCCGCTGAGAGCGGAAAAAAAAAAAAAAAAAAAAAAAAATCAGCGAGAAAATCTGCTAAATAGTTGAAAAAATTGTGAAACGTGAAAGCATTTACGTTAGAAGTATTCTTTCAATTAAATCTGCTTTTCGAGTTGAACCGGTTCGAACCGGGTGAAGAGTCGTTGAACCGATTCGAACCGTATAGACTCGAAACCGTGATAAAGATGGTTAAGGACGCTTTCACGGAAAATCGAAATAGTGCTTTGAAAATATTCTTACGGTTGGATTTTGAAATAAATCTTAAAACTAAACATTGCTTTGACTGACCTTAACTAGTTGGCAAGAAGGCTAACAAAAATATATGACCCAAGTGAGTTACCGATTCTTTTCGTATCAGCGTTCATGCCCAAACTGCTTGAGGGATTTACTCGCCCTTTTGATCCTAAATTCCTAACTCACCTATGTGGTTACGCGCGCAGGGATGCGTAATAGCTACAGGCAAAGTTTAATTGAATTAAACGAAGATTAAAAGGAATGACAGAGAGGGGGCGTCTCTATTAACTACATATATGTATATAGGTCTACATCTTTTTACACCTCGCCCTCGCCTCGCATCGTATAAATGAGCATGGGCGGATTCAGGAATTTGTCTTTCTCCCTCTTCTTCCTTTTAAACCCATGTGTTAGTGAAGGATAGCAAAAGGGTCCATCATATGATTTTAGCCCCTATGTCCGCCCTTTTCTAACTCACTCGTTCAAAAGAAAGGAGAGTGAGAAAGACAAATCCCTGTATCCGCCCAAGTAAATGAGATGGGAGACGAAGTCACCAGGAAAGCTGTCACCTAGGCACGGAGTCTGATTCAATTTCCGCCGTTGTTACCAGGGGCCGACTCAAAAATAAACCCAGTGTTGTCGAGCCGAATAATATAAAAACTGAACTGAAAGGAATACCCTACGAACACTTTATCACACCAGTTTTGATCTGGGGGAGACCCCAGGCCCCCCTTCAAAATTCTGAGGGATACCCCAAGATTCATTACTCGTCATCCGAATCTGAAGATCCATATTAGCAATTTTTACATTTTCCTCTTTCTTGACCCATATTTTCTCATTGATGATAATGGGAACCATTTTTCCCCATAGTGAACGTTAAAGTTAAAATTTCAAAAAAACGAAAATAAAACCCCTCTGGGAAATCTAGAAAGCAACAGCTGTGCAAAATTTGGATGCATAATTTATCAATGTTTCAGAAGTTATGTGAGTATACAGACGGACTGACAGACGGATAGACGCCACAGATTATTTGTTGCATAAACCCTGTAAATTTGAAAGGGTTAAGACATATTGAGATATGATTGAAGGATTTTCTTTGGGATAGTATTAGACATGATTAGAGGCCGTTACTTTGGTACATAAATCATGATTGACTTAGTCGTGAGAGCCCAAGTATCGAAACATAATACCTTGAAAATCTCTGCGCCATTGCGATAGTTTCTCAATTTTTCTAACTTTGTTAAAGTGAGAAAGTAAAAATATGGGAGAAAAGAATCCGATATTCTTCAAGGAATCGAGAGAAAAAAAATTGTAAATATCTGTATAACATTATTCGCATGAAAGTTTCAGCGTATTAACAAGAGACAATTTCTCAAAACTGGTAATTCAAATCCAATTCAAGCGGAGTGGTAGAACCGAATCAACTGTTTTTTTCCTTCCACTCTTACCTAAATAAAGTAATACGAGAGTACAGAGAAACTATTTAGAGTATGCGGGGATAACTCTGAGAGGATATTCACAGATTTCCCTCGTAAAAGCATTCTCTTCTATTTGTTTTGCTGCGAATGAATTTCCAACGATGAGGATGCAGCCAATGCAAATAAGAATAAACGGTCAATGTTTCAAACAAACATGATTGTTAAAGAGAAAAAAATCTGCCGCGAAAAAACGAATGATGCCTCGTAATCAATCGGCTACCGTTTTTCCTCCCGCACTTAAGCCGATGCAAGATTATAGCCTGTTCGACGGTTCAGTTGAACTCCCCAAAATATATTATTTTTTATGGGTTCGAACAATAAAGCTAGGTGGGTACCTACATAAAATCAGCCGTACGGAATAAGAAGAGATAGGCGGAGCGTCTTGATGTTCAGTGATTTCTATACCGCCGCGCCAGCTGCCAAGTCAACAGAGCGCCATGTAGAGCTCGTTTCAGAAGTGTAGGCGGACCTAAACCATAATCTTTGGCGAATTTTCACATTTAATTCCTTTAAAATAAAACCGAACTTGCCTCTGACTTTAATCTTTTGCGTTTAAAGTGTTCCTCGTTGAAAAGTGAACACTCGATTTCATTTTCATTCATTTTCATCGATTAACATCAGAGTTAATGTTGACAAATTCCAAAGATTATCGGTCTAGGTCCGCCTACACTTCTGAAATTACCTCTACAGTGGCTGAGTTTAAAAAGTGGAGGCGGAGCTCAATCGATAATCTTTGGAAATTTAACGTAACTTCCCATTTTTCTCAATGGATATTAATGAAAATGAATTTGAGCTATGGCTTGAAGGGCGCTTTGAAATCAAAAAGCCAGATCTTAGCCAAGTTTTGTTAAGATTTGGGAAGCAAAATCGAAAGTTTTCCTAAGATTATAAATTGGTTCCGTCTCCACTTCTTAAACTAGCCCTACCAACTATTTAATTTGACGTTTTTTAAATTCTAGTGCGCTATATTTTTCTGATGTTTCCTTTACATTCCTTCGATATACATGGTAGATTTTTTTTCTAGGTCCCTCGATTGTTTCTGACTTTTCCGATGATCACACATCTCCTCTATTAAATTTGATTGTGCCCTCGATACAATTTCTGCAAGCTCCCGGTAGATTTTTTTTTGAGACTTCGATATATTTGTTCGCAACCCCCTGTTAATATAGGACGGCTTCATGCAGAAATAAACTATAACTATACTGCAGATTTCCTGATTTAGTTAGCTCTTTTCTAAATCTATCTAATTAATGGCCGTACAGGATAGCATCACGGAAAACAAAGAACCCACATTAATTGATGCATCACTTGTTCCGGCCCGCGCCAGCTTTTTAGGCATCCAACAAAACGCGGAACGGCTGCTACACATTTTAAACAATATGTAATACGATTCTCATTAACGTCTTGCATATTATTCCTTTTTTCCACCCTCTGAAAATTTCTCTTTTTGTTTCATGAGTCAATTTTGCCGGAATTACGGCTTTCTTTCCGTCCTGTCGAAAGTTCTAGGCTTTTACTCTCTCCATGACAACGCATAAAAGTATCCATATTAACGCATAAAATTAAACATTTTTGCTTAAATAGGATGCCACGCGCAGAGAGACGCGTAAAAATAAATCAATTTACATTTTGAACTGATTTCAATCTTTACAACTTTCTTCCGACCGTGAAAGCTCATGATCATGAAAACTCTCAAAACCTCTACTGATATTTTTACCGTCTGACTGAATTTTCCTAAAACAGAAATGCAAATCACGGAGAAAATATGAGAGAAAATGAGACTTAAATATAAAATACAACCCACGCGTTTTGGCTCCCACGTAGCTCGCAGTCAGACTCAGATTAGAAAGAAAATAAATGAATAATTGTATTCGATAAATGCATTAAATAAACAACCACCAGGAAAACAGTAAAAACTACAACCGAACAAAATAAATAAACAAATAAATAGATGAAGAAGAAAATAAATAAATAAATAAACGCAGGAATAAGTCAATACAATTAGAAACGAACGAGAGAAAATAAAAACGGGATGAAAGTATTAATAATCGAAAATTTACGAGAAAAATTAAACAAAATTTCTGACGCTTCGCGGAAAATAAATTAGTCATTAATGTTCGGAGTATTCTTTCAAAAAAATCACTCCAAACGTTTGATCAGTTGTTATAACACTCGCGGTTAATTTTTGAGAGGCTGCAAATAAAAACGTCGTCAGTCAAAGGGAAAAGGAGCATTTGTGTAGACTGTAGAGCATTAGCCTCGGAAAAAAGCGAAGTTTTTCATGTCTTCAAAAAAGCATAATCCCCTTATTACAAACAGCTTTATAAACTTTAAGTCTTTTTATATGCAGAATAAACTGCCGGCTAATGAGAATGTATGAACAACTTTTAACAACGTCCTTTAAGTGATGGTTGCTCTTCCCTCAGCAAACAAAAAGGTTCCCCTCTCGAGGAGGTTAATTTTTTCACTCAGGGTGCGAGTAATGTTTTCCGGCAAGATCGTATTTCAAGTTCTATGTTATTTCCTTTTGATAACTTTCAATGGGGGAACCAGGATCTCTTTTATCTCTCTCTTTTCCTTTTGGGGTGTATAAGTTGAAAAAGGAGAGAAAGAGGGGGGGTCATCCCCTTGTCCACCCTTGTCTAACATACGTGTTTCAATGGATAAAAGAGAGAGAGATAGATAAATTTCTCTCCGTTGCGCTACTATAACTTTGATGCGCAGTAAAATGGGTCAAATCATTATTTCTCTTTCTTTCTTCACTTATTTCATTGAAGCTTCGCGGACAATCAAATAGTGCTGCCGGCTTTATTTAATTTTTCTATTTCATGTGTTTTGTTTTATTTACATCTGGACGAACGCTATCACGGCATCGGAAAAAAAAAAAAAATGTATTCACGAAGAAAAAAATATCAATAATTCCCAACACGTTTCCGCTCCCCCCCCCCACAACTGCCATTGAATAATCACTAAAATTATAATAATACACAGGGTGTGGTCCAGAGACAGATATTTGTTTTGTCTTTTTAACAAAAGAGGCGAAGTCATGGTAGGTCCTCTTTCACTTTTCCGGGGTCCCTTAGCATTGTGTAAGGAGAAAATGAGGGCAAGGCGTTAACTTTTCGTACCATGAGGGTAACGGTTTTGCTTACTCATAAAATTGAAGGAGCTGATCGGACAATTTCACACTTAAGTTATATAATACTATCCCAAATTAGAATTATATTATTTCCTCGATAAAAATCAGTTTGATCGAAAGACTGTGGTCACAATAAACGTAAAGTAGTGAACTTTCCGTACAGGAAGGTAATCGTTTTGCATACCCGTGAAAATGAAGGAGTTTATTACGACCATAAACAGGGTGTCTACTGGATTTCCAAAAAAAAAAATCCTGACTTTTTCCTGACTTTTCCCTGACCAAGAAGAAAAATGCAGGACCTTTTGTACCAAAAGAAAACGTAACAAACTCCTTTAAAATGAGGAAATGTGGCACGCAATTTTATCGACCGAAAAAAATAACAGTGCGCCATCAAGTTCATTGGGTTTCTTTTTACGCTGACGTACAATAATTTAAATTTTCTTCTTTTCTAAACTTGCTTCTTGGTACGCAATAATTTCGAGGATGAAAAATTTACAAAAACGAAGTTCCTGAAATTTCCAGGAACAAAAATAACCTCCCTCAAAAAAAAAAAAAAAAAAAAAAAAAAAAAAACGAACCGAACGACGAAATTCCGTACTTTTACCGAACTTACGGACCGCCTTTCAAAAATCCGGACTTTTTACGGACTTTACGGACCAGTAGACACCCTGCCATAAACGTTGTTGGACCGATTTGTTTAAATTGTGACTCACTGCCCGCCACTGGTAAAGTGCCAATCGCGTAGCATACGATTCAACGTATAGGTAGCTTTTATTCGCGCGTCAAGTTAGCGAGAGAACGGTATCGTTTTATAGAGAGAAGAGATTAAAAGAGTTAGAGGGAAAATTCTGCAAGGGCGATAAGTGGACGCTGACCGCGTTAATGAAGCAATTTCCCTCCCATCTGGATTTCTTCTTGGCTTAAATTTAATGCTTGACCGCAATTAAATTAGATTGAGATGAACTTTCGCTTTTTAACTCGTGAGGTATTCACGAGAGAGGAAAGTTGAGCTTGAGAGTTTCAGTCGTGAAACGCTCTTCGATATCCCTTTTCAATACGTAATAAAAAAAAGGAAGAAAAAAATGCTTTCAAAACTTTTAATGCGAGGGAATCTTGACCCTAATCAACGTTTCACATTATTTGCAGAGACTCTCGACTGTCGGAAGTATTTATTTTCTTCCTATTGAGCGTTCGCACATGGAATTGAATTTACAGTCAGACAGCTTTCGATACTCGCAAGCAATTATTGATTTACTTTGATTCTATTGATCTACTCCAAGCAAGAATTGTCCTAATTCCATTTTTTTTTAATTATTTTTTTTTTTTTTTTTTTTTTAATTTTTTTAATTTTTATTTTTTTTGCAAATTGAATTTAGAATTGAGGCATAACGTTTAGGTAGACTAATAAGTGAGCGGACTCCCGTTTTCAAGCTGTCTCAGTGTCTCATCGCTAGAGAGCGCTTGCATCGGAGGTGGCGATGCGAACCGCAGCTTCGTAAGATCACGTGTGTAATTCGTGATTTTCAAAAATTTATTAAAAATACATTTTTCTTGATTTGAAAAAAAAAAAAAAAAAAATGCAGGAAGAGCAAGAGGGGGGTTCAAAAATAATTGCGCATGACTGAATTTGGGAGTTTTACCATTTTTTTTTATCAATATGAGAGGAATGGAAACAGCTTTCGCTCAAGTCTATACTCCTATAGGAATCCGAGGTTATCTCGTGTAAACAAAGCAAGTCTGGTGGGACCAAAGCAACACGCAAAGTGAATTTTCATTGGAAAAGCTTAGAAAACTACGTTGAAAGTGAAAACCCTTGGTGAGTGGGTTCCATGCTAGAGGATGTGTCAATGAAACCAGTTGGTTTTGAGACCGTGTCATCACTTAATATTGAACCAGTTGGGAGGCCTTTAAAGTCACGAATTCTCTCCCTCAGATTCCAATTGACCTCTTCCTCTCCGTACCATGATGTAAAATCAAGACTTAAGAGTTATATCATTAATTAGTTCATTTTTGTCACCATCAGCAAATCATAATGGTCTAGTGCGCGTGACAGTTATTACAAGGTATATCTAAAATTGTAACTGTTCTGAGTGGGCCACTCCACCTTCCACTTTGGACAGCGTTTAATTTCAGAGACCCTTGACAGTCAACTTTCAAATCAACATTCAAATGCGTCTGTTCGTATCTACCTATTTCACTAAACCGGTATGTTTGAAAAGCTTTAACTTTGATTCTTAGCTCTACCTTCTGTATATACCTGTTCTAGAACTGCATTGATTAGGTTGCATGAAATCCACGAAAGATTGGGATCACTGGCGCAACCAGGATCTCTTCCATCTCTCTCATTTCCCATTTGAATGCATGCGTAGGAAAAGGACAGAAGGAGGGGGTTTTATCCCTTTGTCCATCCTTGTCTAACATACGTTTCTTAATGGATAATAGAGAGAGATGAAGAAACTCTCGGTGCGCCACTGGTTGGGATGAAAGAGTGAAACCTACATCATAGAGGTCGTTTCAGACGTGTAGGCGCACCTAGACCGATGATCTTTGGAAATTGTCAATATTACCTCCCATGTTAAGAAATGAAAATTAATAAAAATGAGTTTGAGCATTTGCTCTTCATGGAGGAACGCTTTAAAATCAAAATTTCAAAGCCGGATGCAAGTTTTGTTTTGATTTGAAGGAATGAAAATTAAAAATTCGCCAAAGATTATGGTCTAGGTACACCCACGCTTTTGAAACGAGTTCTACCCAGGAAGCCGATCACAAACGAAAGATTGAGTCGACTTAGCCCTTAACCCTATCAAATCGGCTAAGCTGTCAGGGCCAGTTGCCCTATTATTAATTTCCACCCTAATTGAGACTTTAATAACTGCCAAGATAGTCACAATGAGTGCATTGATTCGTTCAATCAAAGCCGTTCAAAAACGCTATTTAGGACGTGAATCCTTGTCAAAACCGCAGTTTGATTTGCAGGCTTGCAGTTGCACGATAGCATCAAAGTTGCGCGATGCGCATAATAACATTATAATGAATGCGTGGTTTGCCAAAAAAGAAAAAGCCGGGTGTCGCAATTAATTACAATGTTAACAAGGCTTCCAGTAAATAGATAAGAGGGCTGTAAAACAGTGTCATTATCGATCGGAAAATTTCCAATGAATTAATTACAACTTTTGATTTAAGGATAAGAAAAATGAGGCATACAAACCAGAATCAGATCGCCCGTGCAGTCACACTTTCGGATAGGAATTATGACATGTACTACCCCCTCTACACGTACAGCTTGTTCCTGGCAACTCTCGTGACTATGATTAAGATGATGATGATGATAAAAATGATGATGATGAAGTTGGACCGTAGAGTTGTGGATAGGTGATTCCCCCAACCACCGCACCACCGCGCCGTGACTGCACCACGCCGCGCCGACTATGACCATAAACGAGCTATTTAAATAAGCTAAACCGACGGATTGGAAGGATTTAAGCATTTGAAGTCACTCGCAAGTCGTCACACGTGCTAAACCCGCGTCCCTGGTCGCACAGAGAGGAATAGACGTCTTCGTCTTTACAGTACCGGTGGTAGATGCAGCCGCGGCGCGACATCAGAAATGGACGGTCCGCGTCAAGACCCGGAGGAGAGGAAAAATTCTTGACTGGACACCAAATGCACGTCAAAAAGCTGGCAATGCAAAGGTAAGGCCAGTTCTTAACGGGGTAAAAACTGCAGTGATACGATATCAAATCCACCGATCTTAAGCGCTGTTCAGAAAGCATCAAATTGTTTGGAGCTCTGCAACGAGCCCACATTTTTATATTACTCTTTTCCACAAGCGCAACGAGATACATTCGCTATCTCTCTCTTTCCTCCATTGAAACACGTATTTTAGACAAGCATTATTGACAAGGGGATAAAAGCCTTCCATCTATCCTTTGTCTACTGACACATTCAAAGCGGAGACTGTGAAAGAAGGAAGATATGCGGGCTACGCTACTGTCTTTTCCTTTTCTTATCCCTAGATTTATCTGACGAGTGACTAAGTAACAAAATAATCTTTCAGGATTGGTTTCTTGATGAGTGGAGAATCCGATTATGGCGCCAACTTCGACTTGATGAGAAAAACTCAGGGCTCGGAGAAGATGCTGAAGAAGAAAAAAAACTTCGGTCATAAGCATTTTAAAACTATTTTTTCAGCCTAAAACTTTAAATTTTCAAATTTTTAACGATGAAAAGGGTGGTAAATGACTGCGACCTCTTATACTCTTCCAATCTCTAGGTTTAGTCTTATCTCCAAGTCTTGGAGGCTGCATCTTCCGTAGGGACAGCATTAAGGTCATAATATTGTTCATACACGTCGAAATCTTCGGATAAATGCCAGGGAAAAGTAGATCATTTTACAATTTGAGGATAATTTTTTGGAACTTTCGGGACACACAGCCAATTTGCGTGTAATTTTCGACTAACCATTCTGACACTCATCTAACTTTCAGTAAAGATTTTAGGACCTGACTTGTATTAAAAACGCGAGTAAAACCTAGAATGCTCCAATTTGTGTAAATTTTCGTCGTCTCTCGTCAACTTTAATTTCAAGCGGTGTCAGTTTCTGCTAGCAAAGAGATAGGCACACTAATTTAATTGCAAATTTACTTCACAGCATTCAAAGCTTTAGCTTTTTAAACACTGCCATTTGTGAGTTTAAAACTGGGCCAGTGAATTTATAAAGATTTCGCAGAGTCAAGGACAAAAAGAGTGTCAGACGACTCCGTCGATCTTAGCTTAGGTAAGCCACCTGCAACACTTACATTCATTGAGACAAGTATTGCAGGCAGGCTACCTCCAGGAGTCGTCTGACAATATTTTCGTCCCCAACTATCGGAAACCTTTAAAAATTAACTGACCTGTTGTTATATTCGTATAGCAGCCTTTAAATAGCTACGAGTATAAGGAAATTATAAGTAAAAAGGAATGTCAGACGAATTTTTAATTGTAGCTTAGTTGGCCAAACGCTTAAATTCATCATTGAGATAAGTAATGCGGGTGGCCTACCTGCAAGAGTCTTATAGTAGTCTGGCATAATTTTTGTCCCCACGTAAATTATATATTTTTTTCCCAAAGGATTTACAACTGTGAGATAGTGTATCGGGGTAAATTGGTCGATTCCCTCCCCCTCCCATTTTGTTGAATTCCGAGTAAAATGGGCAGTTTTTGATTCCGCACCTGGCAACCGCCGTTATGCTCATCCCAATAGCGGTCATGGGTCATACGATAGTCTTACTGACGCGCTCACAAAGCCCATGACTACCACGGAGGAGAGTGTGGTGTGTGCCAAGTCGCCGACTAATCAACAGAACACGCATACACATTCTTCCGCTCTTTAATAAATCTTGACCGCCGATGTGCATTTTGCAGCTTCTATTCCGTGTTGCCATGTTATTTAAAGGAATAAGACTCAATTTTAATTAACTCCCGGGTAAGATCAACTATTGCATGTTGTGTGCACAGTGAGTCGGTCCTCATAGTTTTTAGGACATCGCAAAAATAAGGGAATGGAAGGATCTCTGTACTGTAATGAGAAAGATTTAAAAAACAACAGACGCAAAAATTGGTGAGAACACCCATGTCGCATAGCCATTTCCAGGAATTTTTCGTTCTCTCTCTTAGCTCATCTAAACGCATGTGGTGGAAAAGGGTGGAGAGGAGCTATGAAGTGACTCCAGCTCTTATTTCTGTCCTTTTCTGACACGCGTGATCAAAATAGGTAAAGAGAGACGAAGAGGAATTGTCGACTGGCTGCGGTCATGCTAACACCACTATAGTGCGTTTATAAAAAGAAGTTTGAAGAAATTCCAAGCTACGCTCGTTCCTTACAGTATAATACCAGCGCCCGATCAAGTTGGAGCTCAAACAACTTCAACCGATGAGCAACAGTCAACTTCAAGTCAAAATAAGCTTGAGCCACACAAGAGCTTGACTTGAGGTCATCGCAAAGAGTAAACAAGATTCCCAACAAAACGGAAGGAGAGCGTGGAATAGTCGAATTACTATCGATTGTACGGCCTCTGATTGGCTGGCGAAAGCCTGGGCCCAGTGAGATCGCTCTTATGGAAATTTAACATGGGGTTTTCGACTTTGCCTCATTTAAAGTTAAATTCCAAGAAAATCATAGCTCCTTACCTTCGGGAAATTCAAATTATATTTTTTTTTGAGGATATAACGAAGATATTGATGGGTCATACACATCACATCATCGAAAAATTAACAGAACAATATGAATTTGAAAGTAAAATTACGGGCAATTTTTTGCCGTGTTTTCCACTCTCCGTACAGATCGGGCCGAGTGTGTGGTGTAGCAGTTGTTTTTTCCATAGACTGTTTTAGTAGAGCGATATATCGTATCGATTGCCGTCCGAGGGCCTCTGGTTCCAAACAAACTCTGGTTCAATGTAATTTCCCCATAAGCGAACTTTTGAACGGAAATTTAGGGTATTAAATCAATCAATTAATGCGACCTTTTTGCGATTATGAATTCTGCGTCCTCGAAAATGCTTATTATTGCCTGGTTCCACCCGTAAAACTGCCGGAATCAACAAGATATTACAGATTAAACGATGCGTTTGGAGGTTGGAATCACCCAAATGTTATTGTTGTTGTTGTGGAATTTGGCGGGATTTCGGGCGATTCTAACCTACAAATGCAACATTTAATTTGTAATATCTTATTGATTTCGGCAGTTTTAGTCAAGGAATCAGGCATACTCAAGCATTTTCGAGGACGTAGAATTCATAATCGCAAAAAGGTCGCATTAATTGTTTGATTTAATACCCTAAATTTCCGTTCAAAAGTTCGCTTATGGGGAAATTACATTGAACCAGAGTTTGTTTGGAACCAGAGGCCCTTGGACGGCAATCGATACGATATATCGCTCTACTAAAACAGTCTATTTTTCTTGTTTTAGTTTAGTGCAGATAATTTGAAATGCATGTAAAATTGTTTCTTAGAAGAAAATACGCCAATTTCATGAAGAAAACCGAGGATTTAACCACAAATTCACAAGACAACACGAAGTTTAGCGGCCCACTATCGGACGTGACGGCGGAAAAAAATTGTCCGTAATTTTACTTTCAAATTCATACTGTGCTGTTAATTTTTCGATGAAGTGATATGTATGACCCATCAATATCTTCGTTATATCCTCAAAAAAATATATACAATACTTGTACACCGTTTGGATGAAAAAAAAAGTCCCCCCCCCACCGGGGGGAGGGGTCTCCTAGACCTTCCATGAGGTTCAACAATTTTGCCCCCCCCCCTTGAAATTTTTCTGCGGGCGCCCATGGGAGGTTAGAAGTTAAGCCAAAGTGGCAATTCCACCGGGGCAATGGCTTAAATTGGCAGTGGTCCAGTGATACTGGTAGATTTCCAAAGGCACCGCACCAGCAGTGCCTATGACGTTGCTACCGGTGTAGTCACCGGTGGACATGCGTTGCTACCGGTATAGTCACCGGTGAACATAAGAACGCACCCATTCATTTTCATGAAGCGCACTTTCGCTACTTAGTGATTTGGTAGATCGCACTACTCGATCCAACTACTTAGCATTTTACTTGGACCCGATCCGACATTTTTCGGGGCTCATCTGAGTGATGAGTGGTGCGTTAGAAGTACACGTTGGCATTTTTCTGAACCCCATACATGAAGTGGAGTTCTAATGAGTCTGATGCGTACTGGTTTCCAACAACTCCATCGGGTCAAGAATGCGCGCCAGCTCATTTGCAAAAAATACGCTTATGGACGAAGAGAGAAAAAGGTAAGTTCCTGGAAGCGCTGCTCAGTGTTGCCAGATTTCAGGTTAAAAGTAGTACATTTTACGTCGACTGATAAGTAAAATCAGTGCTGCAATTCGTGTATATTTAATGACATTTTTTTAAATCACCGATGATTCCACCGGTTGAGATGAGGTTTCACAGTTCACTTCAGCTTCTGACTGTAACGCACGAAAATAGTCGCATCTGCAATCTTTTCTCAACTGGTGCAATAACCGTTGAATTCTTAAAATATCAGCAAGTTTTTTAGAATCATCGACAACTCCACCGGTTGATAAAAGATTACAGATCCGAGTTTTTTCGTGCATCACAGGGAACTGAACTCTGATGTATAATATTTTCTCAATTGGTGGAATCATCGGTGAATTTAAAAATGTCATTAAATAAACTCGGAACGGCAGCTCCGTGTGAAATAAAATATGGACCAAATCCTCCGTAAAACTGGCAACGCTGTGCATTGGAACCGGCAACTTGTGAAATGCGATTTATCGATGTCTCCGCCGCCCGCAGCAGCCTATGGAAAAGAATCGATCCTAAGGGAACCAGGGAACCCCCTATAAATCGGTACTTTTGCATTCATTCAAATGGGAGACAAACGATGGTCGATTGTTCACGAGCCGCCACTGATTCATAGTATTCCATAGTATTCTATAGGCGTTGAGTTGCTGAAAGGCGACCATCAATAAAAGTCATGCATCCAGCTCTGGCTCCGCATCAAGCATTTTTCTCTTACTTCCCTGCCCTGGCAGCCACTGCACCTTGAAGAGCTTACAAGCATTGACTAGAATTAATGTTTACTATAATTACCTGCCTCCTCTTCACGTTAGACAGATTTTTCTTGAGGGTAAGCCTCATCAACAATTGGCCGCAACGGTTGATCATTAGCGCAAATTATCCCTTTTCCCCCTTTTTCCCTCACCATGGCGAAACTGAACTCAGTGATACGAGACCAACTGAAAACTTCCCACATTTCAGTTTTTTTCAAGTGCTCTTATTCTGCGGTTACTTGTTTTCTCCCCTTTGGACTGAATGGGGCAGTTGCAAGGGTCTAAAATGTTGTGTTTTTTCTAAAGAAAATTATACCACTTGATGAGCTGAGAAAAATGGTGCCTTTGGTTTTTCCCAAGTTTCCCGGTTTTAGAGATACACGCATGTAAAGTTGTAAAAAATCGTGGGCGTAGTCACGTAGTGACGTCACTACGCGGAATTCCCATTTAAAACAATGTATTTTGGGCCAAAATCCCATCTCCGGAACAATGGGACTTAATTAGAAACCGAAGGCATCTTTGTTCTCAGCTCATCAAGTACTTTCATTTTCTTTATAAAAAACACAACAATTCAGACCTTTGCAACTGCCCCATTCCATCGATGAACGAAACAGAGGGATGAATGACATCATTTCAAATAATAATGCTTGAAAATCAATAATTTAAGTCTCAGGTAAGTTTCGTTTTCTTTTGAAGGGATAAAAATTGTAAATTCACCAAAGACCGTCTGCGTCCCGGCTCCACTGCCACTATTGAAACGAACTGTATATTGATGTAGCGAAAACACGAAACAGACTAATTATCAACGAGAAGAAAAATAAGATGGCTTGAGAGCGACCACGCCGATTAAGAGATAAAATATCTTTACCATCCCCAAAACAGGAGTACATGACTGATCTTGTTCTGTGACAGAGATTTATGTCTCCCCCCCCCCCTCTCGTCTAAATTTCATCGAAGATAAAGGGATGGGTGGCTTTTCATTAAATAATACTTTAAATAAAAATCAAAACAATAAGACTCGGGCAAGTTTGTTCTGTTTCTTAAGGAATAAAAATTGAAAATTCACCATAGAATATTCTGATCCGCATAGACTTCTGAAACGAGCTCTGCCGCTGTAGCAAAAACTTGAAACAGACTAAAGAAAAAATTGTAGATGGCTTGGGCGACCGCGCTGAGATAAAATATCAATGCGAAACCCCAAACAGGAGTATATAACTGCTCTTGTTCTGTGATGGAACTTTTTTTCCCCTCCAGACTTAACTCCCATCGAAGATAATAGAGCAAAAAGAGGGATGGGAAAAGTATTAAACTGGAACGAAGCGCGATCGCAGCCAGGCCAGGCGGAAGCTCATGAACTTTGACGCACGCAAAGAGACGCGCGACGGGACGTTCAAAATTAAAATCCGTATCGCACGCGTGGTACCGCTCGTGCGTCCGCGCTCGATTGTGTACGTATGTAGATAAATCGAGTGGTGAAGAAAGCGCTCCGTCATCACAGGGATAGAAACAAAGGCTCGAGGTGATGCTGTGAGGGTCAGGGAGAGGCAGGGACGAGGGGAAAAAACGCTCTTCCGAAACGAATAAGACTCTACTCCAGTTCGCGGGCAGAGTGACTTTTACGACCCAACTTTCGATCATCGCTCAGAAAAGAATCTTGGAGACCCTGGCGTCATATGCGTCACTTGTTGTCAAATCTATCGAACGACAAATGTACCTTCCCTAAAGCCATCGACTAAAGCAGGGATGGAAACCCGATTGAATTTTCGAAAAGGTTCCAGTTCCGATTCAGGTTCCGGTTGACCGAAGATTCGGGTTCGGATTCCGGACCGGTTCCTGGACACGATCATTCGTTGAAAGTGAAAATACAATTTTAAGATTGAATAGTAATATAACAAAAATTAGTGTCTTTCTCCGCCATTAAGGTCGCAAGTTCAAGAGCTTTTATTGAGTTGATAAAAGAACATCATAATTTGCAGGACCACCATCGTTTTTTTTTTATAACAACCGTTGGTTCATCGTCTGTAGAAAAAAAAACGTGCTAGTGTTACCAGGAGCATGCTCATCTGATCCATTAGATTCTTTTACAAACGAATTAGGAAACAGTTATCTCCGTAATCTAAGACCTATACAATAAAATTGAGCAACATTTCTTCACTTGGTTTCATAAGCGAGACAATTGTTTTGAATTTCCATAAGACTACGTAAAATGTCGTTCCTTGTATGGCACACGATGAGAAAAATGGTTAATTAAGACCTATGGTTATAGAATTTATGCACCAGCAACGCGACAGTGCGGCGCGGCAAGTCGGTCTCACACAAGCAACACTTTGATGTAGTTAAAAAATTCGGAACATACTCTAGGATTAGAGATATTCAGGCAAAATCCGGCTGATTTATATTGTCTACAGCATTGATTTTGGTTATCCTATTCTTTATTGCTGAATAGTACATCTTCAGCGAAAGCCGTTCCAGTATCAAGAGATATCAAGAAAGATCGGGTCGGTAAGTTCAAAATAACACATTTTCGACAACTACAGGATCATAAGTTATTTCACACTGATGGTCGATAGCAGCAGCAAACGTGGGAAGTGGGGTGTCATTAATACCGCTTACCACGGAAGAATCCTCATCCCAGCAGTGATATGCGACTAAAATTATTCATTTTAGGACCAGTCTGATTCTGAAAATGAGCTTCTCTTGTGAAACACGTTCGCCATAAACGAGGTGTACACAAACACTTTCCATCTTTTTTCTACTCTTACATTCAAAAGGAAATAATGAGAGAGACGGACGAGATCCGGAGTACACCATGCAGAAAGAAAAATGTTTTAGATTTAAAAATAAATATTTTTGAATTTTATGACAAAAAGACGTATAGATATTTTAAAATTGAAACTATAAGGATTGTTAAATTAAACTTTTCATTAGATCAAAATACCAAATTTTCAATTTAAAACCAATTATTTTCAATTTAAATACAGTTATTTTTAATTCAAAAACAATTGTTTTTACTTTAAAAACTATTAATTTTAGTTGAAAAGTACGTCTTATGGTCATATAATTCAAAAATGTTTTGTGTTTGAATCTAAAACATTTTTTCTTTCTGTGTGCACGCTACTGTATTATTGAATCTTGGAACTTTTTCAAAAGCCACTATTGTTTTTCTAGCAAAAAAAATAAGAAAAAAAAAACCCTCAAAAATCTAGAATTTTTAGGTTTTGAACACAAACGCAAGTGACACTTTTCTACAGTCCACGCAGCAAATTTAGTACGAATAAAACCCACAAAATATCTAGATTTAAAGTAGAGACAGTGATAAAAGAAGCATCGACTGCAAATAGCTTTGACATTTCCGATCAATTCTTTCCACAGATACATAAACATGTGATTTGTGATCTGATCGTCTAATTAATTACACTTACCTGGAACTACTAAAAGACTGACAAAAGCTTACGAATCTCACCTGTAACAAAAAATAAACGGATGAATAAGACTGAGTTAGTGATGACAACAGAGACATTCAAATTGTGGTAGTCTGTGGAAACTGAGATATTAAAAGCTTTCTAAAAATCAACAAGGAGTAAACAAGGGACGCAATATAATATTCAACATGAACATGCAAGAGGTTTGGAGATTTACATTTTCAACCAACGATAGAGGTATATCACATTTGAATCTAATTACAAAATACCTGCAACAAATCGACGAGTTCATATTTATCTGAATAATTGATCAAAATAATTCTGGACAATCAATGTCATTGTGTATATGATGCACAATTTACTCCCCCTATTACAAAACGCATAGCTGCTTATCTATATTTCAAAATCCGTTTTTTAGGTTTTTTGTTACAAACCATTGCAAGACGAGGCGTGTATAAAAGTCATCGAATTATGTTCTTGAAAAGAACAGTCGATGTGAACTTTGCGATTCGTGACGTCTTGCGAAACAAAACCACGTCTTTTTTATTCGTCTCATTGTTAGTGCGGATTTTATCTTCACCTCAGTCTGACATTTTCCCGGAGCAGGAGGGAGCGACGGATTTGGCAACAATATTTTCCCTCCATCTGACTCAAGAGAAACAATCGAATGGTTCTGAACCGCTGCTTCACAATCAAATCGATTTTTTTTTTTTTTTTTTTTTTTTTATAGAATCAAATGGCGGAAAATCATTGTTGCCAAATTACATGAGCCACCATGCCACTGCGGTGCTGCATCCTAACTCTTGAACAATGAATAAATAATAAATATTACTTTGCCATCCCCATTTGTTTGAGCGTTATTTCATTAAATAAAATAAAACCAAACCTCTTCTCCTCCTTCCCCAACTGGCTTCATCATTTCCTCCACACAGCCTCGCTTTGCCTAGCTTAACCACCAAGTGGCGTGTATATGTGTAGTTCAAGCACAGGCGTACAGCCGCACAGCGGCGGCGCATATGGGATGGAAACATGGATTTTTTCGAACATGGAAAGTAGTTGTATTTTCGCTTTACAACATATTAGTGCTGATACTTTTTTGCAAAAACCATGTTATTTGCCTCATCCTAGGCTCTAAAACGAATAATTTCAATTTTTTTTTTAAAATTAATTTGTTATTGATTGTTTGTAATCTACACCATTATTTGTAAAATTAACCCGTTAAAGACCAGGTTAGTTCGTAAGATCGCTACTCATCCGTTTACATATGGAAGGTAGTGAACTGTTCGTACTCTGGAGAGTTGGAATTGCCTATACGATAAATTGAAGGCGCCCGACGAAAAATTATCTTGAAAGGGTCAACACATCGATAATCGCGTTTATTCGGAATCGTGAGACTGGAATAATGTGAAAAAGACTAGAGAAGAAAAACGAGTTAGCTCGGGCTTAGTCCATAAGGGGTTAAGTCCAGGAAATTTCGGGCACACTAAAGTCTATGATATCTTCAAAAAGTGGCCGCAAATATCGGAAAGTATAAACTCGCCAATTTATAATTATTAAACTTTCAAGACTAATTGAAATCACAGAAAACACTTTAACGAACGATTTGACCCTATGCCCTTGAACAATGTCATTGGCAAGTTTTCAATAAAGCTTAAAAGGTCGAAAACGATGATTTTCGATATTTCTTTTTTTTTTCGCTGAATTTTTGCCACTTTTTTTCAATCGCAGACATTAGTGCGGAGAAGCATTGACTGTGCTTCCTTCTTTCAATATATCTATATAGTTGGGTAGGTGAATTGATGTCGGTGCGCATCTAAAGCCGCATTCACGCATGCAACTGCAACAGGCTACCAGTGGCTTCGGAAAATAAAAAAAATAAAAGCGCTTAATTATAATAGCGCCATCATAGATTTTTCAAACTGGTAATTACATCATAAAGAGATGTTGATGATGTTTGAGCGTCCTCAAATCATCGCCCTGTAATTGGCTCTTCAGTCGCCAGTCGCCGGCCGCATGCGCTCGTTCATTCTCAAGTGCCATGCCTGCGCGCAGGTAATGGTTCGCCGCTCGTTCCACTTGTCAGAGTTGTGTTGTAAGGAAGCTTTTAAAGACTGCGTCTGCCCATAGGCGGATACAGGAATTTTCCTGTCTCTCTTCTCCCATTTGAACACGTGCTTTCGGAAAGGAGGAAGATTGGGGTTGATCGCCACGTGATGATCCCCTCGTCTCTCCTCTTCTAACACACGTGTTCAAATGGGAAGAGAGAGAGAGAGAGAGAGAGAGAGAGAGAGAGAGAGAGAGAGAGAGAGAGAGAGAGAGAGAGAGAGAGAGAGAGAGAGAGAGAGAGAGAGAGAGAGAGAGAGAGAGAGAGAGAGAGAGAGAGAGAGAGAGAGAGAGAGAGAGAGAGAGAGAGAGAGAGAGAGAGAGAGAGAGAGAGAGAGAGAGAGAGAGAGAGAGAGAGAGAGAGAGAGACAGACGCAGACGCATTCCTGCGTTTGTATTAATCAAAGAAACAATATAGAATAAAAGAAACAGATATTAGCGGGAAATGCTAGAAACACACAAAAACAATTTTGGTGAGGACGTTTCGGCTCAAAGCCATTTTTGATTCGAAAAATTTAAAAAATAAAAAATTATATCAATATGTGAAGAGAGCCACTACTACTCCTACACACTGTCCCAGTGTTGACAAAGTGAAGGAGTCGTGGATCCCTCCACATTTTTTTTTTTTTTTTTTTTTTTTTTTTTTTTTTTCTTTCTCTCGTTTTCATATCTAATCTATGTGTTTCAATACATTGGATTAAAAGTAGAAGAACGTTGTAAGTACAATGTAGCACGTATGTACAGTGAACAATTCGAAAGAATGCATCGTCAAGCGCCTTCAATTTATAGTACAGGCAGAAACAAGTACATCGTAGTAGGGATATTTATCTAGTTGGTTAATTTTTAAGAGGCAGTGTTGAGTTGACTCACTAAACGTGTTCACTGAGAGGGTTACAATTTTGTGCAGAGACGTTTTAGGTCATTTGCCAACTTTTTGAAAATTTGTTCAAGACGGCTGGAGCTCGCAGTCATCCACGGGACATCCCTACCCTATTTTTTTTTCGTCTTGTGTGTATTATAATATGAAACAGGAACGCAAGACAGTATCAGCTGCACCATGTTCAAAATAAACTTTTATACTTATCGTTGCAATGTACGGGTTTGCAAGAGGGTGACGAAATTACGAAAGTTGAACTTGTTCACGAGTAGAAATAAAATTAAACTTGAAAAAGCTCTTCTAACAGTCGTTAAGTTGGGAGTGGACTGCGGATGCTTTTGTTGATGGAATTGTCATCTTATTTTCTATAAGACGCAGTATAGTGACGCAGTCAGCGCACGAAACAGAGTTGCGCGGCGGAATCCTATGCGCTTTTTGGATCGAAAGAAATAATTTTGAGGACACAAATGTTTAACGTGTTTTGCTTCCTTGAGGCATATCCACGTTGATTTTTGTTTGGTTTTTTCAAACTAGAAGAGTTCATTTTTTTTTTGGCTTTAAATTGTTAACCAGTACAGTAGGGGATAAAAAGAGTGCCGCAGCAACTAACAAGTTCACAGAGTTCGGCTTAGGTAGCCAACCTGCGATGCATAAATAATACAAAGAAATAAGTACTTTGACAATACAGTCAGGTACAAAAAGAATGTCGGACGACTCATTAAAATTTGGCTTAGGTACTTAGGTAGGCCACCTGCGATGCATACATTCATAAAAATAAGTATTGCGGATAACCTACACCTCCAAAAGTTGTGTAACATTCTTTTTAACCCCAACTGTACTTCATGGGGCATTGCTGTTTTTGGGACGAAAAGTTTGTATGATTCTGATTTTTTTTTTGCAAAAGCGGAGAGAATACAGAGATAAAACATTGAGGTATGGACGAACCGGTAACGTCGTGAGATTTAACCCTTAGGACCCTTACACGTGCCCACGCGAACAAATTCGTTTACTTTAGTCTGGTTCACGTTGTTTTAATTCATCAAGTTTTAGAGCGTTGAATAATGAACAGCAACAGCGGGCATTCTAACGGAGGACTTTAATGAGCGCCTTCAATTGATGATTCAGGCAAAAATCGTTACGCTTGCTTTAAATAGGCGCGCAGTGAGTTGACTAATTAAACGTTAATGCCGGAAGGATTAGTTGAAAATGGGATACTTAACCAAATTAGAGGAAAAGCTCAATAACTGTTCTCGGTTAAAAAATGAGCAAATCACTGAAAAATTCTGTTAAAATAAAACCCCCAGATTTATGACAACATTCCACAATTATTTGGGTGTCACGACATCCAAAAAATTTTACGAATCGATTCTTTGAGTGCAAGCGGACAGGAGTCAGAAATTAACGCTTTGGCGGCCAAAACTCAGCAATTTGAAAACACCTCAAATATAATAATAATTTCGAAGCTGAACTGATTATAGTCTCATCCCAGCTGGAACTATGACTAAGAAATGGTTCACTTCGTTCGATGTAAGTGAGAAAAATTTAGTTCTGGAAGCTTATAATCGGATCAGTTCATAGGCAATTTTAACTTTCTGGTGTTTGACCGTCAAATCGGTTATCTGTACCCACTGTGCAGAGCGCCGGTACAACGCGACAAAGACAAAGACAAAACAGCGTACAAGCTGCATTGGACATTGTATAGTATAAGTTGCATCTTGCTTCGCTCACCGAGCCAATGTTGCCAGATTTTCCTACAAATGGCCAACTTATACATCGAGTCAAATGGAAAAAATCGAATAGTCATCCAAAAGATGGCAACACTGCATCGAGCTGACTCCAAACAAGGAATGTCATCCTCTACTCAATACCTGCTTCAAGATGGAGAGATTCCGGCGACTTTTCTTCACACATTGGGGAGAAACAAGGTGCACTTGAAGGAAAACCAAAGATTTGAATTCACGATAACCTGGGAGCTGATCGCGAACGGTCAAATTTTGATTAGATATGTCAGTTGCACTGACACCATGTCATTTAACCGTTTATGACAAACGATTAAATTCAACTACAATCGTTTAAACCATTCTCTGTATATCCTGATTCATATTATACATGGGAAACAATAAGGCTGTTGCACACTTTTACTACGGGCGATTTTAGAGTCGAAATGGATGGAAAACCCTCCAAACATAACGATGGCAACATTAAAAACTTACAAAATCTAATCCTAAACTCACAAAATGCTTTAAAATACGCGAACATGATGGCGGTGTTGAGCACTTATAATGGAATATTTCCATCTTAATTCGATTAACAGCCAATTAATGGTACCGTGACACCTGATGACACCGGTTCCTAAGGAAATCGTCTCTCATTGGCCACTTCTTGATGAAGAGAGAGTGACAGCATTAAAATGTGAGTCTCCCATTTTCAATGCCCAACAACGCCATTCAAGTCGCGTGTTTAAAAGCATTTTCTAGGTTTAGGATCGGATTTCATAAGTTCTTAGCTAGAGCTTCCACCGGTATTTTCGGAGATTTTTACACCCAAATCGACCCTATAACTGCTTGTGGCATGAGATATTAAGTCAGATATGAGTGTGGTGGGTCATTGGAGGAACAAAAACGAAATAAGAAATAAAGGAGATGGTTTGACTTAAGTTGGGGAATTTACTTTTGCTCGACCTCTCATTGGAAATTAAAGAAACATTATTTGAGTCTTAAATTTAGTTTTTAAAATTTCAACCATGTTTATAGCTTCGCGGCTTTTTGTGAGTGAATATGTGAAAAATTCTTCTTGCATTATGACGTTCGAGAAAATGGTTTTTTCGTCCTACTGTGATTCGTGGGGGAGCAACGCGATATAGAGCCTACTGTTTCCTGACATTGGCTCGGCATGGAGCGGCTGTAGCTCAAGTCTAAAAAAAAGAGTAAAAAGAAAAACTACATAAAATAATGCTTTGTTGTTAACTTCGTTCAAAGCCGATAGAATGTTCTTCTCATGCGCTTTACGGATGTTCCGACTTTACTAACGAACTTCACTATTTACGATTAGTCCTTACCAGATCCGAGCCAAATGGCTCGCAAAAGCTGCGATTATGTGTTTTGATGTTGGCTGTTAAGTTGTTTTACCTGTACATACGCATAAAAGACACAAAAAGTCGTTAGAAGATCAACACTTACAAAAATCTCTTCTTCAAAAGCAAGGAAACACGTTTACTTGTGACAGTTTTCCTTACGGGATGTAAAGTTCTAATGCATGAAGGAGAATCACTGTCACAACAAGGAATCTTTTACTTGTAGCAGCAGACATTTTCCTTGGGTTCAAGGAATTTCCCCTTAGTCAATATTTCACTGTGCAGTTTTTTTTAACAAAAACGAAATACACCTTGGATTAAAAAAATAATTCCCTCAGTGAATCCTGGAACACGTTTAACATGCAGGTTATTATAATCATCCACTCTTAAAATTCGAAAATTTTGCGCTTATTTTAGGTTTTTTTTTTTTTTTTTTTTTTTTTTTTTTCAAATGCGTCAAATATTGGGCGTGCATGCATAGAGCACTCCCTCGAATCTAAACTTAACTAACTTAACATGGGTTTAAATGTACGAAATTCAATGTTGCCATATTGTACGCGCCGCCACTGGAGGGCACACACTCCGTGACATCGTTGAGTGATTCCGGAAGAGAGCTATGATGACCCTGTATTAGCTTGCGTCAACAAGACAAGGAGGAGAGCATTCACAGTGCGAATAAAAACTAAAAAAATTCGCTGAAACTTTATAAAACTATAAGTAGACAGATGATTGATCGTTTGACGCTACTTTTCCTTGTTCAACTGACACACTGACACGATTCTCTGTTAAATGGAGAAGAATGATGCGTTGAAAAAAAACATTTATGTAATTTACTCGATTACTCGGGTCAAGTTTCTTAGAAACACAATAAGGAGCACTAATGTCACATCCGCAGCGTTGGAAACTTTGTCTTGTGACAAGCAGGCGTGCTCTCACAAAAGCAAACGCACTCAAGCATTCGGGGGTGGTACGGTAGTGGAGTTCGAAAGGGTGTTTATCTTTTCCGCCCACTTTCCTTCCTACTCACTATTTGCTTCCGAACCATTTGGCAACATGGTTACCGGTTAGATATACTCTCACAAGCGATGCATGTTCAGGTAAGGATAAAGGATTGGTGTATTCACTATTTGTGCCAGAAATAACCATATTTCACTTCATTTTTCCCTTCAGTTTCAAAATTACGTAAAATAAAGTAAAACGCGTTATTTCACGGCAAAACGTAAAATGAGGCTTGTGGCATGTGGAAGGTCTGACTTTTTAAAGAATAAATAAATAAATAAATAAATAAATAAGTGAAAGTTCTCGGGAAGCTGAATACAAAGATACCTTTCACTGAAAAAATAAAAAAAAAAAGAATTGGTTCGTCCGACTAATTATTATAGTGAACTTTGCGCGATCAGATTAATTAGTTGCACTTAACAAAATATTAGATACCTACTCCAACCAATAATTAGTAGCTGGTACCAATCTGGTACCAATTATATTGGGTAAGTGCAACCTATAAAATACGGGGTACCGCACCAATTTGAGTTGGTACCTGATGATACTTTATTGGTACCGAGAACCAATTTATTGGTTGGA
>VMOF01000001.1:34088522-34126546 GCA_011764245.1 Trialeurodes vaporariorum
TTTTTCTCAGTATAGTGGTACCTGCGTAGCTGCACCATTTCGCCTTAAACTTTAAAGTCATTTTGTAAGTTTGCAAGTGAATTTCGTAATTTTTTAAGATGCTCTACGTAATTTTTGCTGGATTTGACTGAAGAATTAACTATATTCAATACCTTGTACCAAAAGTTAGCAAGAGCCCAGTTTTACGAATGAAAATCAAGCTTATGGGCGGGTATATAGTCAGGGTTATAATCCAGTGTGCGGCGGTCCGAGTCATGGTAGTTTTCTGCTCTTTCATTCTAATTTAATTTTTTTTTTTCATTACGAGGTGGCTGGGAGTACCCAGAAAATAAAGACGGCGACGACTCGGGCGACTCGGCGGTGACCTGGTAACGGTGACGTCTGGCAACACTGCATTTCATCCATTGAAACCAGTGGCGGCTCGTGCAATTTGGCAACCATGTTTTTTGCCATTTAAACCTATGCAAAATTATCGAAATCTTGGGGGTGCAGTTGCACCTCCTGAGGATCGATTGTTTTACATAGGTTAAAATGGAGAAAATACGTTGTTGCCACATTGCACGAGCCGCCACTGATTGAAACCCTTGGAAAATGACGATTCGACCCGAAACTCCCACCCGCAACGTAATGACAAATGAGACAGACATCTCCCATGATACCTGCGTTGAACCACCATTCCGAACTTCCCGTTATAGCAGCTAGTTATGTGAGTTTATTACTGAATTTTAGACTTTCTAAGTGTATGATGTTCGTGATTTCCGCTGGTTTTAACGGATCAGATTGAAGTATTCATTTGCACACACTCACACAGGAAAAGTTTGCAAGAGCCCTTGCTCAATCAAGATGGTGAACTTGACCATGCACACGTCGAGTTGAACGAAATAAGACTATAAAGACCTTAAATTCAACATGTCTAACCAATTTGCTTACATCGTTAAGCCTAACGTATGGTCAAGTTTACCATTTTATTTTGCAGGTGCAAAAATCAGTCATCATAATGGTCAATTTAACCAATTACTTTTCTCCGTGCGCCGATCATAAAAATATCGCAAATTATTGTTTTTGTTGAAATTTAATAAAACCTATTGACGACATAACACGTCGTAGATAGATGCCCGGGTACAACTAGAGGTGTCGAGCTCACGCTTTCGAGATGCGAGCGAGAAGTGAGGCCCAGTCGCGATGCAACTTGATGAGGATCAGACCATATTGGTTGGAGTTGAATTCCATCGATGGTCAACAGTCAGTGAACCGATATAAAAAACAAAACAAAACAAAACAGGGGGAAAAAAAAAAACAGAAAAAAAACCACTTGTCGGAGTTGCCAAAAGGAATCTCTTCTCACACATCGTTGTCAGCGTTAGCGAAATATCAATGAAGCTTTCACGAGGGCGTAATTTTCTACGAAGAAAAACTATGAGTGGTTAGATAGAACGTCAATGTGTTATTTCGACAGTCTCCAAAAAATTGGCAGGTCGTTGTCAGTGCTAACGAAATATCAATGGAGCAGAACAAATACATTTTTACGTGGTAAAAAATACTATGCTTCCTCGATAACCGCTAGAAAATTGGCAAATCGATGTTAGAGTTGGCGAAATATCAGCGGAACTGAACCAAAAATTTGTCTGTATAGTGATTGTTAGAGTGATAAAATAGCATTTCAATGCATTTCTGATAATCACTAAAAAATTGACAAGTCGTTGTCAGTACAAGCTAAATATCAATGGAGTGACACAATACATTTTTACGTAGTAATATATGTACTATGAGTGGTAAAATAGTATTTCAGAGTTTTCATCTAAAAGAGAGAAATTGGCAAATCGTTCTCAGTGCTAGCGAAATCGTTGAACAAGAAATTTTTTCGTAGAAATACTATGAGTGGTGAAATAGCAAGTCAATCAAAATCCTCAATAATCACTAAACAATATGCAAATCGTTCTCTATACGTTAGAGAAAAATCAAATGGAGCTTTAAAAAGGGAGTACTAATTTCTCAGGTATAGCAATAGGACGGGTAGTGCAGCAAAATAGAATTGTTAGCGTGTTTTTCATTAGTCACTAAAAGTGGCAACTGAGTCTGGTTCATTGGTTCAACCATCGACCACTCAGCGCACATATTATTGAGTGCCGTGTGCACACATTATGAGAAGAATTTTTCCTTAGACCGCAGAGGAGAATGAAGAAGAGAAAAACAAGCAGGGAAGCTCCGATACATTGCATGTATTGGAAAAGCGTGCCTGTGAATTGTAAACATAAAAATCTGCGCATAAGTTGTTTCATTTGGTCTTCTGCTCTGCTGGGTTTTGCAGAAATAAGTTTTGCATAAAGGCTTACGCATACAGGGTTTAAATATATTTATTATAATGTAGTTCATGGGAGAAGATTTGTCAATTTATTGTATATTATTTAAGGTACAGGAAGTGCTGTTGGAGCTTTGATTAAGAAAATATGACAATGTATATGCATTTGAGACGTATATTTGAAAAAAAATATTTTTGAGTCGTTGTTTTTGCAGTGACACATTACAATTGGTTCAGTGTTTTGTTCATTTGTGGATTACAGTTGTTTGAAATGCATCAGCAATTCTTAAGGAGACATTGTAGTATGTAACTAACATATGAATTGAATAAATAGATTTATAATATACATGAATGATTCAATAATGAAAATTTGGATGAAATCACTGATTATAGAGTATTTGAAGTTTAAATGATTCTGCGTTGAATGGATGTAAAAGATTCTATTTATAATTTAATAAAATGAGAAAGAAAAGATAGGTAGGCCATGGTTTTGTTGGTGGAATATGGTGATGAAAGGTAAAAGAAGGTAATTAATAAATGTCTACGTATTGATAGAGACGAAATAGAGTCATTCCTTTAAATATCTGAATTTTTAGACACAGTATTGGCCGATTTGGATCTGAAAATTAAACAATTACAATTAATGTCAATAAAAGCAATTCCTGCTATGTTTTCATTAAAGGCTTTACTGTACAGAGAAACCTTATGGTGAATATTCAAGATAAAATTAGGCTGAATCATCTACTTTGAAAAAATGCTATGATTAGCATCCAGTAAAAACATTACAGACGTACATACTAATTGAATTATTAATAATTTATGCATCAACTTTGACAACTATAATTAGTGTAGTCCCCTACTTCATTGCGATGCGTCCCTTCAAGCAAACAGAGTTGCTTACCAGAGTTGCAGAGTTTCTAGCCTTTCATTCGATGACATTCTATCAATGAGAAGCAAAAAAAGTTACGCATATAAAAGCTTCCACCCCTCCCCCCTCTCCATACAAGTGCTTATTTTACAAAATTGGCCGTATAGTGGTACCTTTGATGATTATATTTAATTTTTGGATCCTCTCAAAGAGAGCAAGTATAGTCAGGACTCAGCACATTAGATTTCAATTATTTTACTCATCGGACAGTGACTAAATACCAGAGGACCTGAATAGAATAAAAGAAGTCTACTATATTTTATGTACAAAGTGAGCCAGAGCATCCGCTGCTGGCATTTTTCTCGAAAATTACTGAAAAAAATGATTTGAAACAAAACAATCAGACAGAAAATTGACTCCAAATTTTTCATTTCTGATATTTTCATAAGCTCCTGACAACCTCTTGGGTTGTATTCTAGGGGGTTCAAACACATTTTTCAACTTTTCTCGAAAAAACCCTCAATGCAGATGTAAAAATTCATTTATAATCTAAAAGTAGAGAAAAAAAATCGTTTTTTAAGTTTGAAAAATAGGCGCAACGTAGGAATCTGAGCAAAAAACTTCTGTGAAGAAAGCTGATTTTATAAGCTTTCAGATGGCGCAAACCGCGATGCCGAAAAACGTTTCGTTCAAGAGTTATGACCGCGCAAAGTTTCAAATCTAGGCCAAAAATAGGGTTCCGACTTTCGATTCTACAAAAAAATTTGTTGCTCCACCAATAATCGATGAAATTCATCGAAACTTGGTGGAAGCGGGTTTTTTCAATTATTTTACTCATCGGACAGTGACTAAATACCAGAGGACCTGAATAGAATAAAAGAAGTCTACTATATTTTATATACAAAGTGAGCCAGAGCATCCGCTGCTGGCATTTTTCTCGAAAATTACTGAAAAAAATGATTTGAAACAAAACAATCAGACAGAAAATTGACTCCAAATTTTTCATTTCTGATATTTTCATAAGCTCCTGACAACCTCTTGGGTTGTATTCTAGGGGGTTCAAACACATTTTTCAACTTTTCTCGAAAAAACCCTCAATGCAGATGTAAAAATTCATTTATAATCTAAAAGTAGAGAAAAAAAATCGTTTTTTAAGTTTGAAAAATAGGCGCAACGTAGGAATCTGAGCAAAAAACTTCTGTGAAGAAAGCTGATTTTATAAGCTTTCAGATGGCGCAAACCGCGATGCCGAAAAACGTTTCGTTCAAGAGTTATGACCGCGCAAAGTTTCAAATCTAGGCCAAAAATAGGGTTCCGACTTTCGATTCTACAAAAAATTTGTTGCTCCACCAATAATCGATGAAATTCATTGAAACTTGGTGGAAGCGGGTTTTTTGGGTCGCTGAATTTATTTTTGACATAAGTTTTTCAAAATTCTCAAATCATATATGGCCGCCATAGTTTTTCGTTCAGATTCCTTCATTGCGCCTATTTTTCAAACTCAAAAAACGGATTTTTGGAAACTTCAAAAGTAAAACAAAATGCAAAAAAAATGGTCAAATATGTTTGAACTAAACACTGTAGCACATCAATCGAAAGATCTTTAAAATACGCATCTTTTGGTGCAAAGTTCACGTCAATATCTCTTTTCGTTCAAAAGTTATGGAGCATTGGAGGTTTTGACTTTGACCCCCTGCACTCCCGCTCCCAGTTGACCAAATTCAAAAAACTGCAGATATTCTGAAAGATGATGCTTAGCTCTATCATCCCTGAAAGTTTCATCCATTTTTGAGGGGGGGGCACTCCTAATGATAGCTGGATGGACCCCTTTTCATCAAAACAAATGCCATTAATTGAGCCTGTCTCGTCCTCTAAAAAAAATAATACAAAAACCATAACTTCGCTTACACTTTCGAACAGGCGTTAAGGTTGTAACAATTCCCGAAACTAAAAAATTAAAAGAATACTGATCTAATTTGTTTATTTTAATGAGATCCATTTTCAACCCATAAAAGATTGAATGTTAAAAATTGCGCTAAAAAAAAAAAAAAAAAAAAAAAAAAAAAAAAAAAAAAAAAAAAAAACATTTATCAGCTGATCAAATAAAGGCAAACAAACGTGACTACTTCATTCCGCGCTCTCTAGCGGGTTCTTCTTGAAGCTTTACTTTTGTGAGAAGGTATCCTATAAGTAAAACCATGATCTGTATCGGTTTTATTTCGCGCCTTCTATTCGAAAATATCAGCTGACTCTAGACATTCACAGAGAAAGATTATCAAATTAGTGAACAGGTGAGCCGCAGTGCAGCCAATGCAGCCAAACAATCACCGGCTGCAAAACAATAATAAATAAAAAAAAAAACATCACACAACGACTCGTTATCGGCCGCCCGTACGAAAAAACCCCGAATGTACTTTAAAATCAATTATATATTCAATAAACGTAATAAAATAACACAAAAACAATGTCCAACATAACAAATTAATCATAAAAACAAACAAAAATTTATTCATCGTAAAACCAACACAGCAGAGTAAAATTACAACAAAGTTGGCAACATAAAACGCAAAATATTACCTCACCGCACTCCACTTACCCCTCAAAAGTGGTGAGTCCGTCGTTTAATTGGAATTATAAAAAAACTAAAGCATTAAAATGAATCCAACTATTTTTGCTGCAAACTTTAGAAGGTACGATTTCATAATTGTACCATTGCAATCCTCAAAACGCAACAGACACGACAGGAAAAAATCACAAAATTCAAAAACAGCCGATTTTCAACTTTAGGCCACTCAGCATAGGAATACACGTGGAAAGCATAGGCTGCCTTATTACATTGTATACATTGTATTATATTGTTAGCAGCAAAACGATCGGAATAAGCGTGCCATGTTCCATGGGCACGCTTAAAAAAATGATCAATCAACAAAAGTACAAGGAAAGAAAACTTGATTTATGCTACTCGATTGGCGTTGGTCAGCTCCAATACCTGCATTCACCATTTGATTTAGTTCTCTTCTGAGATCGATACGCTCTGGTATTTAAGATATCTGCATGGAGATCACGCTGCAGGAGTGCAAAACTGGCTAAAACCGTGACACAGAGACAGGCATCAAAGACATCCTTTCTTAATTCGTTGCACAACTATTTCAGAGCTAGAAATGAGTCAAAATAGATGAATGATTTATTTTCAGTCTTTAGACAAAAGCCAATAAAAGAAAAAAAAAATGTTGAGGTACTCAAGTTACACGTAAACTATACTAGAAAAATTAAATAAACTAACGTAAAATTAACATAAAAATTAAATGCGGTACCTCTATAGGCACGCCTGTTTTGGAGGTTACCTTCAATAAAGAAAATTAAATAATTGAAAATACGCGAGAGAGTTTAAGAGTGACGGAGAAAGGGAGTTGGTTTTTCGTACAAAATACTTGACTTCGTTTTTTTTTCTTTTCCTTTTTTTCAAAAGGTTGCCAAATGTTTGGCTGATACTTCCATGGATATGGATGTTCGAAAACTTCCT
Organism: Trialeurodes vaporariorum; assembly: GCA_011764245.1. Taxonomy (NCBI): domain Eukaryota; kingdom Metazoa; phylum Arthropoda; class Insecta; order Hemiptera; family Aleyrodidae; genus Trialeurodes; species Trialeurodes vaporariorum. The sequence continues at coordinate 34,095,213 of VMOF01000001.1, forward strand.
TTTTTAACCCTTTAAGGGCCAGGTTTGATACTCACTCACTTGGATTTAGAATGGTCCGACTCCGCAGCGTTCATTTTGCCTCTGTCTTGAAACGGACCTATACTATATTGTAGATACTGCGAGTATCTACAATTTGAATTTATTTTCAATCAAAGGGTATGCCATCTGAAGCTTCAATGCCTCATGCTAAGCAGGCCATTAAAAATACGAATTCTGCTAGTGCTATTGTCTCAAAAGAAGTTCCATCAAATGCTGCATCAAAGGGTATGCCATCTAAACCTTCAATGCCTCATGCTAAGCAGGCCATTAAAAATACGAAATTTGCTAGTGCTACTGTCTCAAAGGAAGTTCCATCAAATGCTGCATCACTGAAGCTTTAATGCCCCATGCTTCTCCATTACCTTCTTCAAGTTCCTTGACCTGATGGAAAGTGTACGAGACATATTCGGGACAGGTTCGTTCAGCGTTCTACCTTAGAAGTTGGAAAGCAAATTAAAGGAGCCTCTCCACAAAAAGTGACATAGGTAATACAAAAAATCAAAAAAAAAGAAAAAAAATCAGAAAAAAATCAGTTCAAAAAGGTAAACAAAGGCGGAACGCGAGAATGCGGATAAAGCCCGTGTTTTTGTTTTTTTTTTTTTTTAAAAAAAAACCAGGACGCTAGACGACGGTTCCATCCTTTTCTCTTGTGATCCATGCTTTAAAAAAAAGTAACGTTTAGTTCAGCCACTCTTCAAATAATCGGACCGCAACGCAGGACTAAAGCGATAAGGATCTGGCGAGTCACCTGCTGGAGTTTTCATAAAAAAGGTTCAACTGAAAAGAGGATGCAAAAGGACGACTTTGAAGCACGGCTCTTGGCAAAACAGAAACGGCGGTTGAGCAGGTTTACCAGTGACCAGAATGGGCTGCAGCCGGGACCGGCCGCTCAATTAGTTGACAAAATGCCAACAACACTATAAACAACAGGGAACCGCAAGTCGCAAGTCTAATGTAGGAAGGTGCATGGTTTGTTAGGTGGCCACGGTAACTCAAGAGGCCCTGGCCCCTGGCCCTGGTCCCGACCGGAGCGGGCCGCGAGTGCAAAGCTCCAATGTGTAAGTTGTAAGTCAAGCGGCTGTTTTATAACTGCACCGACAACAGGTGGTTTTCCTTTCGGAGAAAAGGGGTATTCGAAGCTTTGTAGCGGGACACGCTTTATAAGTTGATGAGGGGTAAAAATTGCAGTGTTGCCAGATTTGGCAAAAAGACACACACTTTTACATTAAATCATATGGGAACTTTGAAAATTTTTCGTCAAATCTGGCAGCACTGAAAAATTGTGGCGGGACTACTTTCCAGAACCATGGAAGATAGAGTATGAATACAGAATGTCCTAAAAGTCCTTATCAAACTCAAAGCTCATTACACTCTGAAAACTTGAGGTCGATTGTGTTGCCCGGTGTCCCTCGTTAATCACTTAAAAAAAAAAAAAAAAAAAAAAAAAAAAAAAAAAAAAAAAACCGACTTTAAAAGCTAGTTGCTTTTTGGGTCCATTAATCGAAAGTGGTGACCTCACAGGACTTCCTCATTATTTACAACTTTTTTTGAATTATATTTCTATTATTTTTGGTTGGTATGTGTCCTAGAATGACAGAGAAATCTAACACTGCATTTTTGGCAGACTATTAGGCTACCTTTTTTGTAGGCAGTGGTGAATTTTTAGATTTCAAGCGTTGCAGTAAGAAATTTTGGGATATTTTCTGTTGAAAAAAGGCAAAATTTGAGTCTTCTGGGGGGGGGGGCTATCATCTACCTTTTGAGCCTTTGCATGAGCACTCAGACATAAGAGGGTTTCACCCAAAAAAAAAAAAAAAAAATGATTTCAAGTAAACCGCAAAAGCTACGAAACGGTTGCCCACAGCGGCAGATCTGGAAACTCTCCTAAAACCTAATTATCAAACAAACAGCCCAACATTTCCCTGAACCTCCCTTCTTAGGTAGGGTAAAATTTTGGCTCAAGCGGGACTAGATGGACTTGTATCCTTGAAATTATTATCCATGAAATAGATTTACTGTATTTTAAATTCAAATGTTTGCCGTGGTGTACGGAACGAGACCATGATATATAATAACTCAGTTTTGCCAAAGATGGAGTTATAGGACTACCTGGAGACCTAGAGATAGGGGCTAAAGTCACTTGATATCCCTCTCAGATATCCTTCTCTAACACATGTGTTTTAATGGCTGGAGAGAGAGAAAGGCAGCAGATCCCTGTGTCCGCCCATGTTGAGGACACTCGCTGCCCTTCCTCCACCGCGACCGTTTCAATATGGTTTGAGATCGAATACAATCTTAAAAAATCAGTGAAAAAAAGGAATCAAAAATCATCGTTTTCGACCTTTTAAGCTGAAATTCAAACTTTCCTGTGACATATCGAGGCGTTAATTACTTGTAAACAGTGTTCTCTGTAGTTAAAATTGGTCTTGAAAATTGAAAAATGATAAATTCACGAGAAATTAGCTTGCGATTTTTGGTCATTTTTTGACGAGCTTAGACTATTGTGCGTTTGCGCGGATCTTCAAAATTGCGATGAAATGTAGAGATAGCGTATCAGACCTTGTAACTTGGAAAATCGTGAAAGTTCCGGCTTGCCTCCTCTGAGAAACTTTTGAAGGAACTTCCTTCTGGATATAGATCAGAGTTCGCAGAAACGCAATTCAATAAAATTGCCGACCTTCCGGTATAAACGCGCGGGGTTGAATTTACTGCGCACCGTGGCATGCGCGGCATCGTCTGAAATTGTCCACCCAAATTTCGATTGGATCTAATTAAAGGCGGCACTGCGCGGTTTCGGAAAGAGGGACAAGATAGTAAGGAACTTTCACATCAAAGACTTCCGTTAAGCGAAGTGACTGTAGTAAGAATCGATGCGAGTTCAACTCGACTTTGAGCGCGGGCTTTGGGTTTTCGGCTTAACGGAAGTGAAAATTAAATCACGAGTGTCGGAACCACTCTTTCAGCTTGAGAGCAGCCCTAAAGCGAATGTTACAGCAACGGCTTCGAATCCCTGAAAAACGTTCTGACACGGCCGCGTCCGCTTTTTTTAAAGGGGGGAGGGCGTCTTTTAGGAGGGTTTCAGTCCCTGCTGTAGCTCATCGCTCAGCCGAAATCCAGTTTTAAAGCGACAGAAACCAAAATGGTGATGTATATTGCATACTGATACTACATTGGATCAGCCTTCTTTTTAATTATTTTAAGCCAAGTAGATACAAATAATCATAAAAAAAAATAAATAAAAAAAAATTAAGGGTGGTGGGCGCCGCACTTTGATCTGCAATCGTCAAAAAGTGGCCAAAATTTAGAAAGTAAATAACTCATCAATTTGTCATTTGTTCATCAATTTGTCATTTATAAACTTTTAAGACCAATTTTAATAACATAAAAAAAAAAAAAAATGTCAGCAAGTGGTTTAAACCTATAGAAGTAGACCACTGACATTTCTACGACTAAAAGGTCGAAACCGATGATTTTGGATGAATTTTTCACGAACTTCCGGCCACTTTCTTTTGATCTCAGACCATAGAGCGCCGGGCGGGGCGCCCGCCCCCACCACTCACCAGGCCTTTCCTACAGGGGGCGCAAAGCATGGGAAGCCTCCTAAAACATACCTCCTTCCTCAAATAAGCGAACACGTGTCTCATCGTTCCCAAAAATTCGAAGGCGTTGCCGTAATATTCACTCTGGCTTCCTTTTATTTACACATCCTGTAAAATAGGACGGAGATGGGGGAAAGGAAAAAGACCCCATCTTGATAAAGCTTTTTGAAAAGTGAAGTGCTCGTTTCAAGGTCAAAGCTGAATAAACATAGATTTTAATGAAAACGAACTCTCACTCAGCTTATCCAAGGACAATTTTTTCACACGATTTGAATTAGCTCTGAAATCTTCATGGAGGGTTCAGAATTAGAATGTACATCGGTAAAAAACAAAATTAGTGTCACGTAAAAAGGAGTTTTTTTTTCAAATTTTTGCAATAAGCTCCCATGCAAGGAAAATTCTCGAATTCTCCGAAAAATTGCGCTGCTGCTCCACCAATTGATTCAATTATTGTATTCCGTTAAAAATAAATAAAAACAATAAATAAATAACTCAACGACGCAAGGAAAATTCAATTTTTACGGAACATTTAAGTTTAGCTTCATTAATACAACGTCCTATTCGTAATATCCTATTCCATTTACAATTTTGGAAAATTTAGAGAAAAAACACAATTGGCACACAGTTTTTCTTACTAAATCTTCCCTACATTACTATCCAACTTTCTTCCTAGTGAGCCAAAATTTCAGGATGAGCCGAATCTCCGGGCAGGGGTGAGGGGAGAACGCTACAGATCGAACAGTGGCGCTTTGGGTAGCAGAAATTGACACTAAACGCTGAAGATACACCTTCAATATAATCAAACGGGAAAAACTGAGTAAAATATTTTTTTTTCAACTAAAATATTACTTTTCTCCGGGTGGGAGGATCTATCTTCTTCTGAAATGATGCTCTCTAATCGCGGTTTTCAGCTAGAGGGAACTGCGGGCTTCCTCCGCTTGGATTTGTGCGGAGTAATTTCGTGAAAAGCCAAGGAAATGCGCAAAACGCTCAAAAGATTGTCGAGACAAGGACAACGTCGACCTTTTTTCTTTCGCATCTGCGACTCACTCCCATTCATTTCATGACTTCATTTCAAGTTCGCCGACTTTCATCCTATATTTCTCTTTTCCAGGTAACGGTCTTTTCTCCCTTCTCTCTTTATCTCTATTTAATTCTTTCGTTTCTTTTGAGGATATAGAGACAGCATAGCGCAGCATCGTCGATAAGGTAAGTACAGTGCAGAAAAGCATTTTTTCACTCTCATTATCTATGAGCATTTTACGACATTCTCGACAGTGGCTCTTGCAAACTTTTGCTGTAGTAAATGAATAGTTAAATATGATGACAAAACCGAAAATTACGAAAATCACACTAAAAAAGCCTAAAATTCAGTGCGTAATAAACTCAGATAGAAGTAATTTCAGAAGTGTAGGCGCACTTAGACCGATAATCTTTGGAATGTTCCAACATTATTTCTCATGTTACAAAACGTAAATTAATAAAAAAGAAATTGAGTGTTGGCTATTCATTGAGAAACGCTTAAAAATCAAATTTTTTAAGTTGGAGGCAAGTTTTGTTTTGATTTGAAGGAGTGAAAATTGAAAATTTTCCAAAGATTATGGTCCAGGTGCGCCTACACTTCTGAAACGAGCTCTAATAGGTGTAACGGCAAGCCCGTAATGGTGGCACTCCGCGGGTATTATGGGAGATTCCTGTCTAATTTGTCACTTTCACTACGGAAACACACACAGAAAAAACAGAAAATACGCTCTGGTAGCGCTGACAAAACCGTCGGTAGAAAAGTGAGCCAGCAAAATACTTTGGCAGAGCTAACCGAAGGTTTTGCTAAAGAGACTTTGCTGGATGAACCGATGGTTCGGGTGACCCGACTAAAGTCTTTTGCTGGGCCATTGTTTTACCAAAGGTTTTGCCAGCGCGCTACCAAAGCAGTTTTATCTGTTTTTGTTTCTTTTTTCTTTTCTTCTGTGCAGAGATATATGTCTCAAACTAGATTGGAATCTCCCTTGAAACTTGCGTCGCTCCGCCACTAAACCCGAGAGTGAATTCTTTTAATTTTTTTAGAGCACTCATCGTCATTTTTACAGGTTTTAATGCAAGAATCAAATCTTCAATCAGCTGTAGCAAAAATTTGCAAGAGCCCTATTTAGGACATTTTCACCGACCACTGATATACCAAGGTTTGATCAGACACATTAATAAATCACCCAGCCTAACACAATTTAAATGGCATCGTTGCGCGGTGGATAATAATATAAGTCTTTCATAATATTGTGAAAAATTACAATAAACAAAATCAGCCGCAGCGGTGGCCGCTTCTGGGGGAGTTATTATTAGATATTATTTCATTGAATTTCGGCTATCAATTAGTTTAAAGGAGTTTATTCCGAATTCATTTATTCATTGAGATAAAAACAGTTGTAAAGTTTCGACGCTCTTTGCAATAAAGAATAATGCTAAAAAAAAAATTAAAAAAAAAAATAAATAAATAAAATGGCTAGAAGGCCAAACAAATTGTAAAGTTTTGAAGCGAGAAAATTCAAGTGTAGTGGAACGCACTGCGCTGCGATCGAAGCAACATTGTGACGGAACCAGTCAAGGCATACTAATCATAACAAATCATAACATTTGTCTGTATCTAAACTTCTGATGAATGAGAAAGAAAAAATGTCAACGTATCTAGTTATTTTTGCTGCAATCGATGAATGGCAACCCCAACAATGGATCGTACTTTACCGAAAATCTGCGCTTATTATAAGACGGTGCGGAATTCGGACATTTTCTGCTCACCAATGGCGAAGCGTGCAGTCAGCATGCGTTAACGTTGCATTTGTTCCATTAAAAGCCTTGAAAAATATCGAACAATATATCTTCATCGTCATTGTAGCATACTCAATTTACAGTGGCGGCTCGTGCAAGTTGGCAACAATGCTTTTTCTACATTTGATTCTAGGTAAAAAAATCGTTTTGATAGAGAAGCAGCGCTTCACCAGCATTTGATTGTTTTACAATGAGTCTAATGTACGGAACACATTGATGCCAAATTGGACGAGCCACCTCCGCTTGCAAACTTGAGCAGCCTACACGGAAAAAACTACGGTGAAAATAACCATACGGATACCTGATTTTGGCACCTGCTAGATGTTATGGTAATGTTAACCAGAAGTATACTATGTTTTGACTAGGTACTAGGTGATGTTACCTGATTGCATATTGAATTTACTCAAAGTATCGGTAAATGTACCATACTTCTGGTCAAGTTTACCATAACATCTAGCTGGTGCCAAAATCAGGTATCCGTATGGTTATTTTCACTGATCTTTTTTTTCCGTGTATCGTGGCGTCGAATTCGTCTGGACCACTATTTGAGCATTTGAACCATTTGATTGCACGTGATAAATAACCCGTCAAGATTAATGACCAAGTATTAGGAAAAAATGATCATCTTCGTCACGATCTAACACGAGACGGGTGACACTGCATCGCGCTGTTCCCGCGGTTTATTTGAAATGATGGATCAAATGAATGTAGTCTCCTCGGAATACGATTTTAAACTTGTAATATCCAATGTTGCCAGATGTATGGCTTTGGGCCAGTGGCGTCGCGAGCAGGCAACGCTGCATCTTAACCACGTAAAATAGAGATGTCAGGGAGTGCACTGTGCAATTGCATTTGGTCGACCTTTTTCATGCGTTTAAATGGACAAAATGCAGCGTTGCCAGATTGCCAGCGACGCGTCGCGGTCGCCACTGCACTACTTTAGGCCGAATACTTCCCATAAGACCCAACTTAAAATGTACAGCTTTTAGCCTCAAATCTGGCAATAATGATAACATCATACCACACACTGGTACAAAACAAGCGTTTTTATTGACAAAAACCTAAACACATGTAAAATTCGTGGGTCGGCTCGCTCACGTAGAATAAAATCCATTCGGTCCACAAATTCCGGTAATTCCAATGCGAGACATCACTACGTTTTGATTTCAGTATAAGATTTTGAACGAAAGCAGTTCTTCATATATAGTATATAGGAATGCACTTTTATTACCATTATTTTTATTATCTTAAGAATGCAGCAGTGGCAACCAACAAGAAAGTACTACCGTTTAATCAACGATATTTTCGTCCTAAAACTCAGGAGCATTAATCACAGGACTGCATTCTTCAAACCACTGTTTGTAATGGCACGTCCAAAGATGCTTTCATGTCGTACCTTCAGGAATTCAATTTATGAACACAGGAAATCATTCAAGAATCATTCAAGGAAACGTGAAGATATTGTAGGTATACTGTTTTCAAAGGAACTTTTTTCTCAGTGCTGCCCGTATTCATCATTTTGAGCATGGCGTATGTTGTTTAGTCTTTTGTTGCAATAATGGGGTAGTTGCAAGGGGTTGAAATGTTGTGTTTTTTAAAGAAAATGAAAGTTCGTAGTGAACTGAGAACAAAGGTGCCTTAAATCTCTGATCATGGACATTGCTCCGGAGATGAGTTTTTAGCCAAGAATACATTATTCCGCTTAGTGACGTCACTACGCACACGATTTTTTACAACTTTACACACGTGTATCTCCAAAACCGGAACACTCAGAAAAGAACCAAAGGCACCGTTATGTTCTCAGCTCAGCAAGCAATATCATTTTTGCTATAAAAAACACACGATTTCAGACCCTTGCGACTGCCATATTACATTGTTTACGAAGAGAATTTTAGAGAATTTAAAATCTTAGGGGATATGAACGGATTTTACAAGAGGAGTTTATTTCAAAAAAGGGCTGCAGTAACTCATCGGAATTCACTCGTTTTTGATATTCACGGAAAAAAAAAGATTAGTGAAAATAACCATACGGATACCTGATTTTGGCACCTGCTAGATGTTATGGTAAACTTGACCAGAAGTATGGTACATTTACCGATACTTTGAGTAAATTCGACATGCAATCAGGTAACATCACCTAGTACCTAGTCAAAACATAGTATACTTCTGGTTAACATTACCATAACATCTAGCAGGTGCCAAAATCAGGTATCCGTATGGTTATTTTCACCGTAGTTTTTTTTTTTTCCGTGTTCGTATTTTTGAGAATGATACATTCTTGGCCATCCAATCCTGCCGCACCCATTCTTTGATATACATGTGTTTTAATCATTATCTTTGTGGGCTGAAAGGGATAAAGTAGACGCAGTGCTGCCGTTCTGCATATAATTAATGACATTTTTAAATTCACCGATGATTTTACAGGTTGAGAAAGAATTACAGAGCTCAGCTCAATGTATGACTGAACTGCACGAAAGTACTCAGCGGGCCGATCATTTACTTCATCGTTAAACCGATCGTTAAAACTGTTTACGAGTGATGCTATTGGTCGAAAATTGTAAAACTTGGCTGTTGCTATGGTAACCATCGTTAAGCGTCTCGTTTTATAGAGGCCACTTATGAGTAACCTTTAAAAAACGGACACTATAACGATGGTTACCATCGCAACGGCTAAGTTTTACAATTTTCGACCAATAGCATCACTCGTAGACAGTTTTAACGATCGGTTTAACGATAAAGTAAATGATCGGCCCGCTGATCTGTAATATTTTCTGAACCGGTGGAGTCGTCGATGACTTTAACAAACTTGCGGATATTTTAATAATTTAACGACGATTGCACCGATTGAGAAAAGATTACATATCAGATTATTTTCTTGCAGTAGAGTCATACACTGAACTGAACTGTGTAGTCTTTTCTCAACCGGTGAAATCATTGGTGAATTGAAAAATGCCATTAATTGTACGCAAAATGGCAGCTCTGGAAGGAGAAGTAGAGGGATTAGAAAAAAGATTATAAAATGACTATGGTTTTTTCATTTTTTTCTTTTACTTCACTGCAAATAAAGCAACGTATGTTTGGTCGATTGGGGGGGGGGGGGGGATTTCAAACCCTACTCGAAACAGACACAACTCAACCTGCAAAAAAAAACTACGAGCACTATTGGCAAGTCTAGCTTTACCCCCAGGTATGGCGTTTGGCACTGGCATCTTTGCAGAACGTCAGTGAGGAGAAAAACAAGGAATAAGGAAAAAATACTCAATGGATAACGAAAGAAAGTACAGTGCTGCAATGCCATTGGCGCACCGCGCAGCACTATAAGCAGTGCTGCTAGAGTTTTTTGCAGTCACGAAGAAAAAATTGAAAGGGCCCACCTCACTTCAAGTGAACTCAAAAGGAGGCAAAAAGTCAGATCTGATGCACGAAGGAATGCAGTGTGACGGCGCACACGGGCAGAAATTTACAATTCGGCGGCTAAAAATCAATAAATTAAAAGCGTCTGAAATAATTAAAATTTTGAAGCTGAAATGATTCTATATACTCTCTGTATACATTTTTCAGGAAGAGCCATTTGTTACAACAAGTTGAAGTGAAATTTAGTCCTGAAAGCTTCCAAACGATAAAAGTTAAGGCAATTTAAACCTGCTGGATTTTGACCACCAAATCGGTCATTTCTGCCTACTGTATGTACTTGGAGACTTTTTAGTTCCGTTTGCCGCCATTCTGGCCCGTTCGCATACGATTTCTACACACGGAAAAAAAACTACAGTGAAAATAACCATACGGATACCTGATTTTGGCACCTGCTAGATGTTATGGTAATGGTAACCAGAAGTATACTATGTTTTGACTAGGTACTAGGTGATGTTACCTGATTGCATGTCGCATTTTCTCAAAGTATCGGTAAATGTACCATACTTCTGGTAAGGTTTACCATAACATCGAGCAGGTGTCAAAATCAGGTATCCGTATGGTTATTTTCACTAATCTTTTTTTCCCGTGCACCTCCTATTTTCGACCCTCCTCTCTACGTCGCCACCTGGCGAGCATTCCATGCTTTCGCCTCTTCTTTTGCGTCCTTTAAAGCTTAAGAAAAACAACCAATCAATGAAATTGATGAACAGGTGACTCCTCCCATCAGCTAATTTTTTTAATTGGAACGAGATGGAACCCGGTGGAACTCGATGGAAACTCTACACTTTTTTTTTTTTTTAATTATTGCGGTTCAAGCGTTCCAACGGAACGAAACGGAACAAACCAACCACTCTGAATTAGTGGTCCTCCGGAGTCAAGGGTAACCGAAAGTAACCCGCACCATCTTGTTCCATCATTTTTCACGAATAAAAAAATTTGCCTCTATACCGCCTATCGCGTTTTTTTTTTTTTTTTTTTTTTTCTTCGAGAGACTCTAGAGCTCTAGCCGCGTTCATTGAATCTTTGTTGAATCGTTGAAGGGAATAAATCGGCATTTGTTCAAGTCGCAGAAACCGCAAACAATTGGTTTACTTTGTGTTGCGCGGCATCGAAAGATGACTGGTGTGCGGTGCGGTACAGGAAGAACTTAACTCGGGGTTTGACGGTCTGTAAACCCGCGAGTATCAGATTCGGAGTCAGAAAGGACGTGGCGCACGTAGGGCGGAAAAGACCTATTTCGAGGCCAAAGATTAAAGAAAGTTAAAATCATTTAATACTGTTTAACCTTTTTTTCCGAGATAATTCGTTTTTGTAACTTGGCCCGCCTCACACAGTTCCAATTTTTCATTAAACCCTTTAAGAACCAGGTTAGTTTATATGCGAAGAAAAGGTAGTTAACTGTTCGTACTCGGAAGAGTTGGAATTGCCTATACGACGATCTGAAGGCGCCCCGTTAAACCTTATCTTGTAAGTATTTTCATCGATAGCGTTTATCCGGAATGAAGACTTTCCAATGTGAAATAGGTTAGAGGAGAAAAACGAGTAAACTCGGGCTTGGTCCATAAGGGGTTAACAGTGTGAACCCACGCACAACCCACACTGTCTTATTCTCAAATGGTTGACATTCGCAAAAGAGTTTTTCGTGAAACTCCTTCAATCAGAGGCATAAGCAAAATAAACACTCCAGAGTGGGAATATTTGACAGCCCTAACTAAATCTAAGCGTTCAAGCGTTGATTTGCTGTTGAATCCTGGACTTCCGAAGGTTAAAAAATTTTTCAAGAAAATAGTTCCGCACGCTTCAAGTTTCAATCTCACACTATAATGGTTTTATTAGTGGATTAGTTAATATTAGTCGGTGACTAGCAGATGTCAGATGAAATGTATTTTCTGACGTCTGATTTAGTTCTCTCTAAAAAAGAAATGAAAAAGAAAAAAGTAAAAAAATAAAATGAAAGATAAAAATAAAACGACAGTTTTTAAGACGAACGGAACATTCAAAGTTTTGGCCAGTAAAACGATCATTTCAACTCTTGTGTGGCGGTGAAAGAGTGAATAAGAGAGACATGATTGAAGCTTGCTCATATCTCAATCACCATTGGTCAATGTCTCGGAGGAATAAATGAACGAGCGCACTTTTGTCAAGGGACAGAGAACGCTGCTTGAAGCATGGCCCACAGTGGGCAGAAGTTGCAAATTCAGTGGCAAAAAGTTGCAAGTTGAAGCAAAAATTGTCATCTTAAAACCCCGAAAAATGATTCCAGGGTTCTTTCGCTTCTCGCCAGTTGAGCATCGTTTGATTGCTAGATATGATTTGAATGTATGACATTAGTCCAATGGAAACTATTGAAAAAATCCAATTCAGGTGATTCCATCTTGCTGATTTTAGCCATTGAACCAGTCATTTACGCCCACTGTGCGATACAGCGTAGCGTTCAAATACACAGTGACGCTCGCCTGACGCGACCGACGCAGTCACTTTAAGGTACTCACCGCACAAGAGATTAAATACATACTAACATTTCAGATAAAAAATATAATATTTTGAGTCTCTGAGCACATTAAAATTCCAACACATACCTACTGTAAGCAATTTCAGGTTTTTTTCCTTAAAAAAAAGCGATAAAAAAGGAAGAAAAAGGATATATTTTACCTTCTCTGCAGCGATCAGGAGACAAAGAGGTAGTTTCCAGGATTAAATCATTATTAAAAACAATGTCCATTTGTCCAAAGCTGTGCGTGTTATTCTTTGGAAAGATGGTTTTTCGGTAGGAAATTCGATAGATCTCTACGATGTGCGCTCCATTGGTGAGAAATCATCGGTTAATTTCGGTAGAGATGCAATGGTTTCTACGATACACAGATGATATGTCCAAAACTTTTAAGTCCAAAAATTAATGTCCAAAGCATTAAAGTCCAAAAAAATTAGGTCCAAAGAGGAAATGTTCAAAAGAAGAAAAGGCCAATCTTAAAATGTCCAAAGATATAAGTCCATATAATGGAGTCCAAATGAAAGAGTCCCTTTTGGAAAGTCTAAGGGGCAAATTAATTTTGCAAGTGATCATATGCAAATATATCATGCTTTGTTTTTCTTTCTTTTTAATTGACTCAAAACCCTTGCAACCTTTTGTCAACAAGTTTGATCAACAAGTATATTAATTATCGCAGGTAGGTACTTTTTTCAAATCATCTGATGGATTTCACAGGAAGATTTATTTTAAGCTTCCTATTGAAGACAAGTAGACAAAAATTGTACTGGAATACTTCTATTTATTAAGTATGAATCGTTGGACATTCTTTTTGGAATTGGACTTTTTATTCGTGGACATTGTAGCTCATTGGACATTAGAAAACTTTTGGACGAAAATATATAACTGGACAAATAAAATTTTGGACGAAAAAGTTAAGGACATGAAATGTGGACATATCATCTAAGAACCGGTTTCTAATGGAATGACAACTGCAAAGATAAACCAATCACAAGAATAACACGCAGACCGCAGTCGATACGCGCGATTCCAATACAATCGTTCTTAATCGTCCTCCTGCGGCTTAAGTTAATCGCTACAGCGCCAATCCTCGGCAGTACGGCGCGGGCGGGCCAACAATACGTTTTGCAATCTACAAACATTTCGGTACGCACAACCGCTATTTTTGTAGAGCGTACGAGAACCTAGTAGGCCCAGCACGATATGCGTGCTGCGGCAAAATCCAACCTATTTTTGTTGGGTGATTTTTGTGTTCGTTAGACCGGGATGGAAACAGAGCGCATACTAGCCGGTACCGCGGTGGATGTCTTTATTTTCGGGGACTCAACAAAATAACATAGGGAACAAATAAGGAAAAACATCCAAAGGGCCAACGACAAAATTCAGATGCTTCGTTCTGAATGCGGCTCAGTCAGTGGCAGATCCAAAAAAGTTCTCTGAAGGGGGGGGGGCAAGCTTTTGAAACTAAGAAGCAGTTTTGAGGGCTATTTTCTGTTAAAATTATACGAAATTTGGGGCTTCCGGATGGTGGAGGGCATGTGCCATCGTGCCCTCGTCCTCCCTCATGGATCCATCACTAATGAAGCTGCCGAAATCAATATCTGTGCTCACCAGCCAACGCAAGAGCCATTATTGGACGTTGTTTCGTTGCGTCGCCGAAAAAAAAAACAAAAACAAAAAGTTTCCTCGCGATTTTAACAAGAGCGAAAATAACTAATGAGTGCGTGGTCTCTATCAGAGCTGTTGTTTAGCGAATATTTAATGACTTTTTCAATTCACCGATGATTCCATCGATTGAATCATCGGTTAAGTAAAGATTACATAGTTCAGTTCAGTTTATGACTGTTAAAGCACGAAAATACTCTGATTAGAAATTTTTCTCTCAACCGGTGCAGTCACCGCTGACTTTAAATAACTTGCAGGTACTTTAATAATTTAACGTCGATTCCGCCGACTGAAAGAAGATTACAGACCAAAGTTCTTTCGAGCAATACGGTCATAAACTGAATTGAACTCTATCTTTTCTCAACCGGTGGAATCATCATTCACTTAAAAAATGTTATTGACATGTATACATGAGCCTGTGCAGCTCTGCAGGCTGATTCTCCCTATTTCACGAGACGAGACGAGATAGCAAGAAACGATGAATCCCATTGGTTTAAATGGCGCCACGTGACAGATTTGAAGTCATTCGACAGCCACGGCAACGGCGGCTAGTCATGAATTTAGAGAAGAATGACTCGGATCCATGGGCGGATACAGAGAATTGTCTTTCTCTCTCTCCTCCCATTTGAAAACATGCGTTAGAAAAGGAGAGAAGAGGGGGCCAAAGTCACGTGATGGCCGCCTCTGCTGTCCTTTTCTAACACATAAGTTCAAATGGAGGGAGAGAGAGAAAGACAATGCCTCGTATCCGCCCATGCTCGGATCCCGTCGTTCCCTCGTTGCCGTGGCCGTCGAATGACTTCAAATCTGTCACGTGACGCCATTTAAACCAATGGGATTCATCGTTTCTTCCTATCTCGTCTCGTCTCGTGAAATAGGGAGAATCAGCCTGCAGGACTCTATGGTCTCTAGTGTGGGACCACTGTGCGACCACGCGCGGACGCTGACTCCAAGTCAGTGATCTGATCTGAAGAAGGATCAGGATAGAGAGGGAAATCTTGACGGAAGACAATGAAGCGATGCGGTATCACAGGCCGCATGCCCATATACTGAAAAATAACTTCGGTCACTCTCTGTGACTCGGCTATGTTCACTCTGGAGTGATCGGCAAAGACTGTGAGCTTCGAGATCTCTGCTATACGGTCGCGGCCGCTGCCCGTGGCGCTTTCAAAGAGTAGAGTAAACAAGAGTCGCGATATAGTGCAACATGCGTGGCGACTCCACAGATACTTTGAGACTGTCAGTTTCATCCAATATCGGAGTATATCGATTTTAAATCTAATTGATACACGGAAAAAAAACTACGTTGAAAATAACCATACGGATACCTGATTTTGACACCGGCTAGATGTTACGGTAATGTTAACCGGAAGTATACTATGTTTGACTAGGTACTGGGGTGATTTGACCTGATTCCATGTCAAATTTACTCAAAGTATCGGTAAATGTACCATACTTCTGGTCAAGTTTACCATAATATCTTAAATATCTAGCAGATGCCAAAATCAGGTATCCGTACGGTCATTTTCACTAATCTTTTTTTCCGTGTACTTGACACTTGTAAGTTGTAATATATTGGTTCATGAATATCTGAAAAAGTGATTCAAAGAGTTTTGGACGCTTGGATTCTCGAGCAGTTTTGAGAAAAATAACTCGAAAAATATAATACATTTTCGTTTCCACGAGGCCGAAGATAATCTCAACCCACCCTTCCGGCCAATCAAAAACCGTCTTTTTATTATTTTCACTTTCATTGAAATGAGCAATTTTACAATATAATTACCAAATTTTTTAACAAAAATGCCACGTTTAACCCAGGGACAAAATGGAGACGGTGCACCACGCATAAATACATTGGAAAGATTCGAGGCAATCTACAATCTCGCGGACTCAACAAAGCAACAATCAATTAACAGCTCGGTCTATTTGAAGAGTCTGAGAGTGAGAGAGACAGTTAGCTTAACGAACTTTAGGATGACATCGTCACTAAAACTATCTATTTTCCGAGTGTCCTCCTTTGTAGCGGTATTTACAGCATAGATTCAATTTAAAGCTACTTTGAGTGCTTTTGAGATCTCTTGAAACTCAAGACACAGAACGCAAGCAGGACTCGCCGTTTCACCCTCCTCAAAGAATTGAAAAGACGATGCTTTAAATCATCCGCTAACAATGTCCATTTCTTCAGATGTCAGTCGTAAAAACAAACGAATCCCAGCACAAGGTGCGTTTCTGCTTATAACTGCTCATTGAAAATGTTACTGTGAGTATGTACTACCGGGCATTGCTGCAGACAGGAGCGCCTATAGTCAAGCGGTGATTTAAAGTCGCATAAAAGTCTACCGCAAGTCATTTGAGCGGTTTTATACCTGCGAATCAAAAGAGTCGGGACAAGATAAAGACGAGTCAAAACGATCGTAAAGCTGGACGTGACAGGGCAGCGTGACACGATGACACGCGCTGTCCACAGGTGTTTCATTTATGAGACCTTAAGGCGCGTGTGCGCATGCGCGGCTGGATCGTGAATCAGTGTTGCCGTTTTGCGGAGTTTCCTCCAATTTTTCCCATTTAACAAAATGCAAAATTTTCGACTTTCACGCCAAATTCGACAACATTGTCGTGGATGATGAGACACCAACTCTACTCGGAAACCGCACCGGGCCGCCTTGCACCGTTTAGAGTAACTGAAACTTGCGAATTGCAAACCTTTCCGCAGTGCTGCCGTTTTGCGGATCTTTGATGGCATTGTACTTTACAATCCATCGGTTTATTTAACCGGATGAGGCAAAGATTATACGCATCAGTTGAGAAGTATGAGATAAAAACGCTAAAATTCGTATGTAGAGAGTTAAAACAAGTTAAACTATGGGTGCCGCCATTGGATCACAGTGCCGCCGTAGAGTTTCTGACGGTGTACAATCTTTCACTGCCTTTGCTGATCGACATCTTTTTACGCTTTCGAAGATTCTTTTGGGCAGTACAGACATTCTTGAAGTGCGTCAAATCGACAGTTAACTCTTTTATACGTAAAATACCGTGGGAAATTTTTGTTTGTAAACAAATGTGAAAAAAAACACTCAATGGCTGCGCCTGCATAAAACCTAAAACTCTTTGGCCTATCAGAGGCTAACCTATCTTAAAAGTCTCTATACAATATCTACATACAGGGACTCTACGCGGGTTGATAAAATAAATCTCCTGCCGAACATTTTTCGAGTTCAGCAGTTGGATTACTAGACGAAATTCACAATCAGCTGGTTTGAGAATCAACATGGTTTTCACATAAAATTGACACCTTGGGAACCCTACTCGTATACGCGTATAAGGAGTAACAGCTGATTTTTGATATCGTAGGTAGCATCACTATGGACGTATTCGGTGATAAAACATCATATTGATAAAGATACGGTTAAGCTTCGATCGTAAAAGAATCCTATCTTTTCAGAAGTCACACGAAAATTACGATCCATTGTATAAGTTTCGCGCGAAATTCAAACAGTTGGTGGGGGTGGTGCGAAATATCTTGACACGCGTAAAGGAAATGTTCAATAACTCCAACAACTGTGCATATTTTTACGAACAATTTTCACTGTTGAACTTTAGAGTGTTTAGGAGAGAAGATGGTGTGTAATCCGTACACCATAGAAACCATATCGGACACCATAGATATCAGAGAATCAAAGAGTAACTCTCACCTTCGGAACAAACGCTAGCATAAAAATGGCTTACAGAAATACTCCCATCGCATCAGTGTATAAAATACCAATTGAAGCAAAGATTATGTTCGGCAATTTTAACTTGCTCTCGTAGAAAAGTTAACAAGTTTTCAAACGTAGGAGTGTCGGTTTTTACATGTTGGGTTTCGAAGACTTTCCTTAGATGTACGGGTAATTTCTTTAAACCTATATGTAAAATAATGAAATTTTGTAAATCTGCGAATTTTAAAGCTTTTAACGATTCCACGGAATCATTTAAGACGGTGACCAAGTGAGCTAGCGAAGCAGCTGAAGTGCTAGACAACACCGGGTGATCTATTAACGAGTCTAAAAGACTAGAGCCTAAATTTCGCTTATCTTGGTAGCGTGTCGTTAAATTATCCCAGACAATTACGTAGTTTGCAGGAGTTATAGGAAGATGGTTCGCGATACTTAAAGCTGGACCAGATAACGAAGAAATCAAATAATGAAACTTTTCTACAGCGGTTAGACCTGGGTTATCATGAATGAGCGCTTTAAAATTTTCATAAAAAACACTCCATTTCATGATGTTTCCATCGAAAGTTTTTAAATCAATTTTCGGCAATCGAACGGATGACATTCGTTGGTTAGAAACTTCGCTATCGCGCTCCTTAACAGTTTTTTTGCATTGATCTAATTTCACTTTTATGAATTCGTGCATTTCCTCGAACGATTTGCAATGACTCGTATATTCGTTCGAAATTGCTTCTTTTTCTTTGGTATCTTTGGCTTCTTTTAATGACAAGTCCATATATGACAAGGCAATCTCATCAAAAACAGTCAAAATATCGTCTAATTTTTCACACCTACTAATTAAATCATCATCCTGATTTTCTTTAAGTTGCTTCGCAAAGTCATATAATCTTTGCATTTTCGCATAATACCGCTCTAAGCGGGCGCGAGTTTGTATAAGACTCATCTTTAAAATATAATTTTTATCACACAAATCAGTAACAACAAAAACAAGTTTAAATAAATTCAAATTATAGACTGTAATCTAAGCGTGATTCTAATATTCGGCCCGATAGGACCATTAATGTGGGGACTCTTTACTAAATAAAAGAGTTATTTTCCGGAGGACCGTTCTAACTTAATAATCAAATTAAATTAAATAACAAAATTATTGTTTTGTGTGAGATCTCTCAGATTTATAACGGTTAACTAAAAGCATAAGCTCAAGTCCAAGAACCTTTTCATCATTGAGACCTCAACACAAACAAACAAAGGGAAATAATAGTTCAAAAATAAACGGCAACGAAACAACTAAAATCGGAAACTTTCCAAGGTTAATATTCAGGGTCTCCTCGAACCTGAAACGAACTAAACAAACGAAAAATACGGAGACTAAATAATGAGTCCCATGACTCTAACCAATGCAAACAAGAAACAGGACAAAAGGCCTTATTATCGAATCAATTCAAATAAACAATACAACTTCAATTCGATATAAAAACGACAAAATAAACAATAAAAACTTAGTTCGATATAAAATCGATAAAATCAAACAACAACGACGTAACTCGATATAAAATCGACTCAAAACTAACAAAAAACCAAATCCGATAAAATCGACTTAAAAACCAACGAAATCCAAACTCGAGAGGGGAACAAGCAGCTATACTTTAGCGAGAAGGTACGAAGTATCTTCCGCAATGCTTTTCGGCTCGGCTCTCGATGCAGTGGCCTCAACACGGCATACCACACCTTCGAGCCTTACAGATTGCCTAACCTCTAGGAGACAGGCGTCAGCTTAATTCAATGAGAACAGAGACCGCCTCACCACGGCACTGACTCTGACTCACCGACTGGTCCCGTTGACTGTTTCCTAGAAGTTATGCAATCTGATACACCTACTTCACAACCAAAAATATATACACACACAATAGGCAACCAATGTTCACGTTTTAGGTCTTGCTCATAAGTGGCCTCACCACGGCATACTTATAATCAATGCTAAAACGTAGACTTTTATACACTATTGTGCGACGGAGCAAAAGTGCAAGCTGGTTCTGTTATAAATTACTTGAGTATATATATAAAATCAAAATCATAAAATCAAGAGAGAAACTGCAACCAAAAAACACCGCGCGAACTCTCCCAGACGTTAGTTCAATTAATATAATGTTCGAGTATGCGTTCAGTTCTAAAAGCTTAAAGTTGGGCGGCTACCTCAACCAGTCCGCTAGTCGGCTGGTCAAAGGCACCGACCACTTACTCGTCGGAGAGCCGCGGTTCGAATATGCGATGGTGTGGGTTCGATTCCCAGTGTATACGCAATCTTTTTGCACAAATAAAAAAAAAACTCAAAATTCAAAATCATTCAAAAAATCAAAAAATGCAACTCGGGGGTGCTCGCCCGAACAGATTACATGAGTGTCAGTTAAAAGTATGACAATGGTTTAAAGAAATACCGAAAAAATAGTCTTTGCTCCAAACGTTTGATCACCGACAGATTATAAAACGCCATTAAAAATCCGCATAACAATTAGCTTTGCCTTTTCACTCACCTCAGAATGGTTATTATCAATCGTTGCAAAGACAATGATATCGTGTTACGTCTGGCAACGTTGCATTGCATTGTGCGTCGTAAATGGCTGCAAACAGTGGAATTTTCGAGACACACTTTCAACCAAACCAATACGGAATAGTAATCCAGGCTGCGTTCATCCCCTTAAAAATTTAGCCAGGTAGGAATATCCGCTTTACAGACCCATAAGGCCATAAAATGATAATATCTTTGGAGTATAGCAGTACACGAACCGAAAACGTAAAACATTTGGAACGCATCTCAGTAGGTAGAAATGACCGATTCGACGGTCAAAAATCAGAAAGTTAAATTTCCTAAAATTATCGCTCGGAAGCTTCCAGTATCAACTGTTACTCAACTGAACCACTTCTAACACATTATTCTAGCTGGAAAAAATACACAGAGAGTTTAAATTCAGTTGAGATTCAAAATAATAATTATTTAAGGTACTTAATTCTAACTTGCTGATTTTTTACCACCAATTTGCAAATATGTACCCACTCTGCGCATTGAGCTTACTCGTGATATAAAGACGTTCAAAGATAGTATCTCTAAAATATAAGAACTCTTGGAATTATTTCACTTACTGTTTCAGCTATGTAGGTTCGTCCAAGGACTGTAAATGAATGTATGCTAGTTTTGTTACGTTGCTTCTTACGATTCATCTATGCATAAATGCATGCGGTTAGCAAACGGTTATTAATCAAGATGTTTCAATTTCAATTAAGGGGTGTATAGTATATCGACAGAATCATGATTGCTGCGAGGGTTTTGGCAGTTTTAGGAATTTAAAGGGAACGAAGAGGTGCGCTGAAGTTTACGCTGCACAGTGGTCTAAAATCGAAACAAAGTGGCAAAAACTAAGTGAAAAACAGTCATAAAAAATCATAAATTTCGACCTATCAAGCGTAATTTCACTTTTCGGTGACACTGCTACGAACAATTTACGTGTTAAAAGTGTTCTCTAAGATTAAAATAGTTGTTACCAATTATTGGTCTTGAAAGTTTATAAATGATAGATTGATGAGCAATTTTCTTCCTGATTTATGGCCACTTTTCAACGATCTGAGACAACAGTGCGCTGGTGAGACTAGCGTCACTTGAATCGACCGGTATCTTTCGAAAGGAAAGCTGACTCGTATATATATATAGGTTCGAGTGATTTGTCAGAAATTAATAGCTGTATAAATTTAAACTAAATATTCGTCACAGAGGTTTCTGCCTGTTTGTTTTCGAGAAACCTTTTAACAAATTTAGGGTCTGTTGTACATACTTTTTCGAAAGCAATGCGGCACATTAATTCTCACGTGATTCCCGTGAAAATAACGATGCATAATAAAAGCTTTCCAAAATCCACTCAGTCAGTCAGGGGATCGCTTCCATCGTTCCATCTGAATCAACCTGCTCTGCAGTAAACACTATTTTCACTAACATACAACGACTTATAGTTAGGCGTATGCGTAACCATGCACAGTGTTTAAGTAATAAACATCATCATAACCACAAAATATTTGTTGTTGAACCAACTTTTATTTTCTTTTTCTCAGGCAGTGGCTTAGCGTGCAATTTGGAAACGTTGTATTGTGTTTATTTAACCCTCTAAGGGCCAGGTTAGTTCAAAACAAAGCCACTCTTCCGTTTATGTAAGGAAGGTCGTTAACTGTTCGTACTCGGGGGAGTTGGAATTGCCTATACGATACATTGAAGGCTCTTGAAGAGAACCCTATCTTATAAGTGTTTTCATCAATAATCGCATTTGTCCGGAATAAAGACTGAAACAAAGAGAAAAATAGACTAGAACAGAAAAACGAGAATATTCGGGCTTGGCCGTTGATAAGTAGGCTATAGTATTTTCAGTAATGTGTTCATCGTGTTATTGTGTAAGTACACGACTTTTGCTTGAAAAGAGCGCATCTTAGTTTGTTTTATGAATCCTTTTTTTCCGGAAATGACTTCAGTTGAACAATAGAGTGCACTTTGACTCGGTGACAACTAATCATAAAACGTCATCGCCTAACAAATCAGATAATCGTTTGCTTGCTTTTGAAATTGAAAATACAAAAACAAAAACAAACAAAAACAAACAAAAAACAAGAAAACAACAGTAAAGCCGAAAAATCGTGCGACAAAATAATGATGCATAAACGCAAACTGTCACAAAGAAAAACTGAAAAACAGTGCGTGGTGCTAAAGTGCAAGTATATTTACCTGAAAAGCAGTGGCCGTAGGGTGTATTACAGTGATCAGCGGCAATCAAGTGCGATTGTGTCCGAAGCTGTGGTACAAAAAAAATGATACAAACAGGGATTAGAATAGCAGATAAGGAACAAATAAAATCAACTAAAGCAATTGGTGTAATAAGACACGCATGTGAGCATTGTGAGTAAGCTTAGAAAGAAATGCGGTTGAATCTTGATTCTTGAATGAGTATGAACAGTGAAAGTACTTGGAAGGTCCTCCAAAATTGAAACAAGGTTTGGGGTTTTCTGACTTAACGAGTACTCGATGATCCATCAATAATAATCATTGATAATCCATCAATGTCATCGGACAATATAATCGAGACGGCAATGAAACATAACTGAACTGGTTTTGATTAAAAATAAAGTAGAATGTTTCATGGGCGAATCCAGCAATTTAGCAATCATGGATTCCTCCCATTTGAACTTATGAGAAACAATCGATCCTTGAGAGGGCCATGGCTCTTTTACCGATCGATTGTTTTTTGTACATTCAGAAGGTATAAGAATCCAGAGTTTCTAGAATGCTGGATCCACCTTTGGAATGTTTGTGCGTGACCCCGCACGGCACACTCAGTACAAAAAAAAAGACGGTCATTGCGATCTTCATCTTTCCCGAAAGGGTCTCACGCAGATCCCCATCAGAGTATCCCCTCGTAACTTGTTTACACTGTAATTGCTATAGGTATGAGAATTGCATACTTTGTTAAAAGCAGACATCACTAATAAGCAAAGTGAAGTGTACTCCACAAAGCGTATTCACAAATAACGGAGTACTATACTCTGTTCAGGATACGATGAGACTTGGCGGGTCAGCGGGCCGATCATTTACTTCATCGTTAAACCGATCGTTAAAACTGTCTACGAGTGATGCTATTGGTCGAATATTGTAAAACTTGGCCGTTGCTATGGTAACCATCGTTAAGAGTCTCGTTTTATAAAGGCTATTCGTGAGTAACCTTTAAAAAACGGACACTATAACGATGGTTACCATAGCAACGGCTAAGTTTTACAATATTCGACCAATAGCATCACTCGTAGACAGTCTTAACGATCGGTTTAACGGTTAAGTAAATGATCTGGTTTGCAACGCAGCCCTTGCAGTTCTGTATAGCCGTTGCGCTCACTCGGGCTCTGTTCAACTGGACCCTTCTTCAGGAAGAAGCAATGCCGAGAATCGGCTGACTATAAAGGTTATCTATGCAAAAGTCAAATTAGAAACCGTTACAGATACGATGAAATTAATGAAATTTGCATCAAATGCGCCATAACTTGCCAAAATTAGTCGAAATTGACTCCTCATCACTCTGGGAGATTTATTTTTTTAAAGCATTCAATTATATTTCAAACATGAATGGCTTTTTTTAAAAAATAAATCTCAGAGGGTCATGAGGAGTCAATTCTGACTAATTTCGGCAAGCTATGACCCTTCGGACATAAATTTCAGCCATTTCGTCGTATCTGTTACGGTTTTTTTTTTTTTTTTTACTTTTGCACTGATAAAATTCATAGTCATCCGATTCTCGGTATTTCTTCTTCCCGAAGAAGGAGAAGGGTCCAGTTGAACAGATCCCAAGTGCGCGCAACGGCTATAGATCTCAAAGGACCGCGTTGTAAAGCAGTGCGTTTCTACCTGACCCACCAAGTCTCATCGTATCCTGAACAGAATATAACACGAGATTCATTAATTAAACCTTAAACCGTTAATGATTTTTCAGAAAATATGATTTGCTGCGGGTAAATGATGCAGAATTACTTTTGGTGCACAGAAATAAAAACTGTTGTTAAAATCGCAGAAAAATGTTATAAAGACACTTTACACTACAAAAATGTCAATTCGTGAAATGCTAAATCAGCAGTATTGTTTGCTACACTAGCAAAATGCTGCAAAATTAGCAATACTCCGAGCTAAATTAGCATTTTGTAAACTGCAATCTTTTACAATTTATGGTTTATTCCCGGTTTTGCATCATAATGAAATTTTAGATAAACATTTTTACGGTGTGTACTCTCTGAATCTTATCGATTTTACGACGACAATCGATAAGTAAAATTGACTCTTTGCTCAAGCCTCCACGAGATATTTCCAAAGCCTCCCAATTTTTAAATTTCAACCGCAACTTCATTTTACCGGTATGCTTCAGATGGATGTTGTTCAAACTTTTTATCCTTTTCAGAGAGTGTTTACTGAAGTCATAAAATATGGCGAGAGACCCGAAATCGATTTCGAAGACTTGCGAGCACCGTACTGCTGTTGCCAGATGTACGGAGGCTATAGAACGTATATTATTTTCCGTAACAATTAACGTAGAATATACGGTTATTTAACCTCAAATCTGGCAACACTGAGCGAGTAGAAATGTCCGATCTTTCCTATCTCTCTTCCTTTAAGTTTTGTGAAGATTCGAGGCTAGAACAATGTGACGGCATGTGGATTGACTTTTATTTTAAGCTCTTACAGGCTCTCTCTCCCTCCCTCTCTCTCTCTCTCTCTCTCTCTCTCTCTCCCTCTCTCTCTCTCTTTTGGGCGATAAATTTCTAGTGCGAGAGCGAAACTCATTGTCAGAGAACTGTTTTTGCACAGACGAAAGTAGGTAGATATTATTCGGAGGAGAGGAGAGAATATGGAAACCGAATCATCCTAATTCCGCTTTCCGCTTATGATGAGAGAGATATTGAGATCGCGGCGACACTCGCGTCACGTCGCACAGTGTGTAATTTCGGCAATCTAGCGCCCGAAAACCTCCTAAAAGTACACAGTCTAGCCATAAGTTCTGTCAATCGCTATTTTGCCGATAGCAGCCAAACGACTGAAAATAAGTAGACAACACTGCATATATTCTGAAATTGGACAAAAAATGCTACAAAACCATGCTACCATCATGTGACGTAAGCACATGTGCTTTGCGCAACAGGCAGCGATATCTGTCAACGTCGAACTACCGTTGGGCGCGTACTGATAACACTCGACTGCCATAAGTTCTGTTATGCGCTATTTTGCCGATAGCAGCCAAACGACTAAAAATAAGTACATAACAGTATAACACTACATATATTCTAAAACTAGACAAAAAATTCTACAAAATCGTAATAAGTTTTTTTTATTTTTTTCCCGAAAATTTGATGCCCAAAACTTCATTTTCAACCAGGCATAGCTAGTAATTTCTACGCGCCCAACAGCAACCCGACCTTGACATATATCAGTGCTTATTGCGGGAGATACAGGGGCTTGCGGCAAATGATAGTAGCATGGTTTTGTAGCATTTTTTGTCTAGTTTTAGAATACAGGGTGTCCCAGACCACCCGTGTAGGTACTTTTTCTCAAAAACGGCTGGGAGTAGAGAGCTGAAACAAAAAAGTCAGATAGGGAAATGACCCCAAAGAATTCAATGAAAATATTTTCAAAGCCCCCCGAGGCCCCCCAGGGGGGTTTTGGGGGGGTTCGAAACACATTTTTCCATTTTTTGCGGGAAAAAGCCTATAAAAGGTACAAAAATATGTTCAGATTCTGAAAGAGCAACTTATTGCCGACATTTTTACTCCAGTAACTTTTCCCAGAAAACCCCAATTTTTGGGGTTATGGGCCCTTTTGGGGGGAAATTTTCATTCGGCCACTGTGACCACACTATTAAATATTTTTCAAAAAACTGAAATCCATCTGAAAGAAGAGATAAAGACCTTTCGATTGATGTGCCACATAATACTTAAAAGTGAAAAATTAAGGCCCCCACGTAGATTCCAAAATTTGGGGGTCTTTGGGTCCCCCCACGTAAAAAAAGTCAAATAGCAAGGTATGGCTTGTGATACGTCGATCGAAAGCCCTCAAAGAGTAGAATAAGATGACGCAATTCAAAATCGTCTACAATCATTACTTTCAAAATGGCGGCCATTTGAAAATTTTGGGTGTTCAAAGGAAAGTCCTGGGAAAGGAGTCCAAAGATGAACGATGCATAGATTAAAAGGCCTTAAAAAAAGCAAACGAATGGCGCAAACCGCAAATCAATCCGCCTCTTCAATCAAAAGTTATGACCGATTGAAATTTAAGCAGCATTAAATAGGCCTTATTGAGCCCTTTAAGTTTCAATCGGTCATAACTTTTGATTGAAGAGGCGGATTGATTTGCGGTTTGCGCCATTCGTTTGCTTTTTTTAAGGCCTTTTAATCTATGCATCGTTCATCTTTGGACTCCTTTCCCAGGACTTTCCTTTGAACACCCAAAATTTTCAAATGGCCGCCATTTTGAAAGTAATGATTGTAGACGATTTTGAATTGCGTCATCTTATTCTACTCTTTGAGGGCTTTCGATCGACGTATCACAAGCCATACCTTGCTATTTGACTTTTTTTACGTGGGGGGACCCAAAGACCCCAAATTTTGGAATCTACGTGGGGGCCTTAATTTTTCACTTTTAAGTATTATGTGGCACATCAATCGAAAGGTCTTTACCTCTTCTTTCAGATGGATTTCAGTTTTTTGAAAAGTATTTAATAGTGTGGTCACAGTGGCCGAATGAAAATTTCCCCCCAAAAGGGCCCATAACCCCAAAAATTGGGGTTTTCTGGGAAAAGCTACTGGAGTAAAAATGTCGGCAATAAGTTGCTCTTTCAGAATCTGAACATATTTTTGTACCTTTTATAGGCTTTTTCCCGCAAAAAATGGAAAAATGTGTTTCGAACCCCCCCAAAACCCCCCTGGGGGGCCTCGGGGGGCTTTGAAAATATTTTCATTGAATTCTTTGGGGTCATTTCCCTATCTGACTTTTTTGTTTCAGCTCTCTACTCCCAGCCGTTTTTGAGAAAAAGTACCTACACGGGTGGTCTGGGACACCCTGTATATATAGTGTTGTATACTTATTTTCAGTCGTTTGGCTGCTATCGGCAAAATGGCGATTGACAGAACTTATGGCTAGACTGTGTATATTGGCAGATCATCGAAAAAAGGACTGAGATTGACGGATGGGACGTACAAGGAGCAAATTATAGCAATTTTTTGCAAATTATCGCAAGATGTCTTTCCAAATAAAGAAAGTAGAGAGTCTCAGCCTTCTTTTAATACAATGGAAAGTCGAGTATTATTGAGTATATCACGCGAAAATTTTATTTGAATTTATGTATGTTTGTTGTTTTTTTCCCGTGTGTTTCTGACATTCCCCGGTTAATGTATGATTCGTCTCCACTAAGTTTGATGAATTTTATAACCCCCCCCCCCCCCCCCCCGAAAGGGTGCTTTTTGGTCCGATATGGTGCTATTTTCTTGCTCCTTGTATACGTCCCATTTGTCAAGCTCAGTCCTTTTTTCAATGATCTGCCAATATACTTTTAGGAGGTTTTCGGGCGCTAGATTGCTAAAATTACACACTGTGCATCGCGCCGTACAATGGGTCCAATGAAGGCTGTGAGGGGGGGGGAGGAGGTCATAATTGTGAAGAAATATCAAACGTTCAATATCGAAAGCCTTATTTCAAAGAAAGTCAATAGATGCAGTGGCCGACACAGACTTATTTTACAAATAAGGTGGCCTTAAAGATGTTGAAAAATGACTTATAACCAATGTGCAATGCCTCCGTGACTCTAAAAGCCAGAATATCCTCATCAAAATCATACCCCATCTTTGTAACGCAGTGTTGCCATTCGGAGTACAAATCAAACGACGATAAAAACATTTGAGGCAATGGAACTCTTGCAAGGTTTTGCTAAAGGTAAATGGACTATCAGTTCTAGTGTAAAATGCTCCGAAAATAAGGACGAGATCATGAAAAAAGTCTAAAACTCACTCCTCGCAGAGAAAACTTAATTTGAAGTTTTGAGTGGCCACCCTTGCACGTGTGCAGTGCACCAACCTCGGATTCGCACCCCAAACAAACAGCCTTCATCTTGCTTGTTCACAATCGCGAATCTGAAAATAAACTTACACATGACTAGATAAATAAATTATAGCAACGCTATGTTCTTTACAGTCAGCAGTTCTCCTTTCGGAAGGTTCTGAATTACGGCGATTGTCAACAAGAAAGATGGCGGCTGTTTGTTTGGGGTGCGAATCCGAGGTTGGTGCATACATGCGAGGGTGGCTATCCGAAACTTCAAGTTGAGTTTTCTCTGCGAGGAGGGAGTTTTAGACTTTTTTAATGGTCTCATCGTCATTTTCGCAGCATTTTACCTCAGAATTGCTTGTCTATTTGCCTGTAACAAAACCTTACAAGAGCTCCATTTAAGGTGAAAATTGTAAAAAAATATCCGTTGCAAAAATAATGGAGTTTTAAAACAAACATAGTTTCTACATAATTGAATATGCTATTAACGAAAATTGAATTCTTCAAAGAAGTAAACAAATTCCAAACAAAATCTGAGCTGGCAACACGGATGAATTTTTTCACAGATTCTATAGGCACATTTCTGGGTAAATATCGGAATTGGACTCACGGAATAAGCTTTTAAACAAGGTAAAACAATTTTGGCAACGATTTCAAATTAATTCAGTAAATTCCGTTCGTGTTTCTCAGAATCTTGAAAAACTGACCGTACGCACGATTGATGTTTATTCAACGAAGCACTCGTATCAAGCATTAAATAAAAAACTATTCAGGTTATTATAATTTAATCATTGGACGCAGAGTTGATGAATGATTGATATACAGCAAAATCGTAGGAAACATTGAATTTTATAAACCAAAAACCAAATAAAAACCACAGCCCCCAATGAATGGGGTTTTAAAGCTTCCGAACGAAAAAACATTATATATTTCGGCCTTTACATACCGGAGCTGGGGGTTGCGTCGCGTCGTCAAAACTTTTCGACAGAGAAACATACAAAGTTGCGGCATCCTTCATTATTTTGAGGGGCTAATTTGTCAGGCGGGGCTTTCTAGTATTCGTCAATCCTCCAGGGGTTCAGTTCCAACATTTCAAACAAAATGTTGTTTTTTGTTTCTTTTTTGTTTCTTTTTGTTTTTGTTTTTTTTTCGGGCTACAGAAATATTGGGAACATTTCAATTATTTTTGAGTGCACATGGCACGTAATTTGGAATTAACCCCCCCCCCCCCCCCCCGCCCCCCTTAATTTAACTTCTTCTGAATAAATCTTGAAAAAGAAAAAAAAAATAAAAAAAACAAAAAACAAAAAACTCGGGTATTTTAGTATCAACAACAGCCTTGCCTAAAACCGAAATTGGAAGGGGGGCTGAACTTATAATTATAAGAACAGGATTTTTAGTGATTTTATGGAACGACTCTATAGAGTCTAACGTAACCATTCGAACTTCAGTCCACTCTATTGCAACAACGCACTATCGAGGAGCTACAGATTTCCGCTTTTCCAAAAAATCAAAGAAAATGAATACGGCTGGTTTTGAAACTACACACTGAAAAAAAAGGAAGACTTTAACAACTTACATAGTCAGAAGCACAAATAAAACTTAAATACTGGTAGTTTTCACCATTTGAGATAATGATATTTGCACAGCACGGAGGTAATAATTTAACTATTTCAAAATTCAAACTGTAAAACTAACAGTTTTTAAGTTTTATCCATATTATTTCAGTGCTTAAATAGTTAAATTCTGTATTTTTCTTCAGTGTACGCTTAATTTCTTCCTACTGTGCGCAGAGTCGTTGAAGACGAGCCCTAAAGGCTGAAAGTCGCGGGAAGGAAGTGAAGGAGTACAGAATGAGGAGAAGGAAGAAGCACGGAGGAGAGGCTGACGAAGAATGAAGGAAGAGGGTGGGAGGGCGGAATGAGAAGGGAAGGGAAGGGGGTCGGTTAAACTTTTACTTCCTTCTTCCAATACGGATAATTCAAAAACTAATTTCCTAGTCTAATAATATTTTCTTCTTTTTTAAACTGTCGATATACCTTGTTTACATTCTGACTTCTTATCCCGACCTCTATGCATAGATTTGATCTCTGTTGTTTACGCGGATCACACTTTATTCCAGAAAGTTTTTTAACAAAGTTCGCACCGCCTCTTTCAACGCAATATTTACTACTCCGAAAGTAAACCACACAGCGCGAGTGCCGCATGATAAACGTTGGATTTTTATCTTTTCGGGCGCTAAATTGCCGAAAAAGAACTTTGCAAGTTCTCGAGGAAGAGCGAACTCGCCGTAATTAAACTCTCTTTGCGCACCCGGCTTCAAAGGGAAAATATTTTTTCTGGGAGTTGATTAAAATACGTCATTTCCGAGGTTGTGGTAAGTGGTAGCATCAGGTCATAAATGTCAAGGATTGTGGAAACTCATTTCAGGAAGCAATGCTTTGCTTAGCAGGTGAACGTTCTATTTTTAAACTCTTTTAAAGCTATTAGGTGGTTAACTTTCGGATCAAAGTATTTTCCGTCCATGTATAATTCATCAAAAGATTTGGACTGTAAATTTCTTTGTTCCCTTCACCTCTTTCTCTCTATTTGATTTTTGCGTTAACGGTTAAACGCACCAAAGTCTCTGTTCTCTCTCTCTCTCTCTCTCTCTCTCTCTCTCTCTCTCTCTCTCTCTCTCTCTCTCTCTCTCTCTCTCTCTCTCTCTCTCTCTCTCTCTCTCTCTCACACATGGTTATAATTTCATCTATAGTGTATTTTATTTTAGAAAAACCAATTTAATTTATTTTTCAAGCATTCATCTTCTTATTTTTTCTCAATTTTTTGTTTTCATCTGAGAAAGATGAGCTGGGAGGTTGAGTGGTACAGAGGACTTGATAGTCCTAACTCTGCCTCCCAGGTATAAGAACATTTTTCATTTTTTACCTTAAGTACAACTTTCTTTTTTTTTCTCTCTACTTTACTATTTTTTATATTTTATAGTTGTTATCTGCATTTTG